>OU015498.1:40838275-40893275 GCA_907164885.2 Dolomedes plantarius
AGAATTTTACTATCACTACTTAGAACTGTAACAGTAGCCGAGCGTAATTTTTCTAAACTGAAAATTTTAGAGAATTATCTACGAATAACAATATCCCAAGAGCGATTGAATGATCTAGCAATCATTTCTATAGAAAAGTCCATACCTAAAATAATCAATTATCTATATATATAAAACAGTTCCGTAACTGACTCATTCATTCATTCATTCATTCACTGACTGACTGACATACAACGCACAGACCAAACCGCTGGACCTAAAGGGCTGAAATTTTGCATGGCGATTCTTCTAATAGTGTAGGGGTGCACTAAGAAAGATTTTTCAAAAATTCTTCTTAGATTTTTTTAAATTAAATTTTTAAGCTGTTTTTAAAACTTTTTTTACGTTTGCATTTAAAATGATACATTGAGGGTTATAAAATTTATATCACGAGAAAGATCATAAAAATTCCTTCAAAATGAATTTTTTTTTTAATTTTTACCTCCATTTCCTGATTTTTGGTGAATTTTTAAAGATTAATTTTTAGAATTTAATTTATTAAATGCTGATCACGTGATTTCTTTTTCTGGTACTTTCAATAAATTTATCGTCACGTGCGTAACAACTAAATAGACAAAAAAATATTTTTTTTTTGCTAATGCGGCAGACGATTGGACTTTATTTTGTTTATAAAAATATCCCTTACGATTTTTTTATAAATATGTTTTTTTTTACATCAATTGTATACATTGATCGTCGTATTTATTATAAATATATATATATTTATTTTTTTTAATTAATTGCATACATTGACCGTTGTATTTAATTTGAATGTACTCCGTAGCGAAGCGCGGGTTTTCAGCTAGTCTATATATATAAAACAGTTCCGTAACTGACTGACTGACTGACTGACATACAACGCACAGACCAAACCGCTGGACCTAAAGGGCTGAAATTTTGCATGGCGATTCTTCTTATGGTGTAGGGGTGCACTAAGAAAGATTTTTGAAAAACTCTTCTTAGATTTTTTAAAATTAAATTTTTAAGCTGTTTTTGTAACTTTTTTTAAGTTTGCATTTAAAATAATAATTTGAGGTTTATAAAATTTATATCACGAGAAAGATCATAGAAATTCCTTTGAAATGAAATCTTTTCCGAACCTTTACCTCGATTTTCTTTTTTTTTTTGGTGAATTTTTAAAGATTAATTTTTAGAATTTAATTTATTAAATGCTGATCACGTGATTTCTTTTTCTGGTACTTTAAATAAATTTATCGTCACGTGCATAACAACTAAATAGACAAAAAAAATATTTTTTATTCTAACGCAGCAGATGATTGGATATTATCCAAAAAAAAAATAAATATCCCTTACGATTTTATATATATTACATCAATGGTGTACATTGATCGTCGCATTTATTATTAATATATATATATTTATTTTTTTGGCATTAATTGCATACATTGACCGTTGTATTTAATTTGAATATACTCCGTAGCGAAGCGCGGGTTTTCAGCTAGTATAGACATAAAATCAAGCACTTTGCTGCCATAAAGGCTCGAAGCATGATTTATTTAGCCATTATTTTTATTACAAAACTATTTATATCCAAATTTATTTACTTTTCTTCTTTTTTTTAAAAGATCTTTGAATTTTGTTTTTCTCTGTTTTTTAAGTAAGTAAAACTTTTTAATCAATACATTTTTTTCCAAAAACGATCGTTATTCTAAAAGTTGACTGCTTTTAATAGTGATACATTTGCGATACATTTATCACTCGGAGTTTCTCCAAAAGTCTGAAAAGGAGCCGTATTTGGAACTTACTCAGGCGCCTCTATGGATCGGCCTGGCCCTGCCTCCTAGTATTCAAAAAGGTTGCTTTGAAGTCGTTTTATGGAAATTTGGAATTTTTTGGAAATTTGTGGAATTTTTGGAATTTGGAATGGAAATGGAACTTTGGAATCGTTTTATGGAAATTTGGAGTTTTTTGAAAATTGTCGTTTTTGGAAATTTGGAATTTTTTAATATGGAATCTGAAGACACGTTTAACTGTAGAAATTCAGTTCGGAATCAATCTTTGGTATTTGAAAATAAACCTGGAGAAGCCAAAATACATGTAAAATTTAATAGCTATCCACTATCAAGAAGTAGCTAGCACCAGGAAGGAAAAAATGACTGTAAATAGGCTTACGTTAACTGACGGTAAAGTGTTGTTTCCGAGTATAAATCTGAGGAGTGATTTATGTAGTGCATTTAAATTGATTTTACATTCTGTATTAAGCATTTTGTGTAACTGTATATCTACGACAATTTGCTGTCACGTTTTATTATCTCTCTTGCACATCCTAAGCTGATAACATACACGCTAATTTTGAAAAACCGTAAATTGCCATATAATTTTATTTAATACACTTCGTTGTTATGTATATTTTTTTGTATTTTTATCATAATTTAAATTTCTTTTATTAAACTAATGTACTATTTTACCGAACTCGCATCAGTAAATATGTTCTGCTAAAGATTTAACGTGCCCAACCCGGCGTAAACATGAGTGCAATTAGTGGAGGTTGTCGGGACTCGAACCCATCACCCTCAGTACTGCATCCCTACGCACTAACCATTAGAATTGCTCCAGGCCCATGTTTAGCGTATTTATGCCATTTGGCAGGGCCTTATGCACTGAACCCTTAACAGAACTCACGTACATTGTCGATAGCAGAATTCAAAATAAATTTTTGAAGTATCGAGATTAGTTTACAATTACCACTTCATTTAAAAAAAAATTGATTTCCATAACACAAAGATTTCCAAACCTCCACACTTAGTTTGAAAACAAACTTTTACCAGCACACATAAAATGCTCTACCAGATTGTTCTCTAATCTGATAAATGATTGTAAAACGTCTTCGTAAGAGGGTGTCTTGATTGCAAATATTTAAACCTGCAGCATGTCCCTCAGACTAGGACTCATCAAGGCATAATCAGTAGGTACAAGGTTTATATACCGACAAAGAAAAAGTGTTTCTGACTTGTGCCAAATATTCCAAAGGACAAGCCACTCCGGATCATATCCTTATATGCTTGGGACTTGAAAAGGAAGGTCTTCTGGAACGGCCATTGTTGGTCATTGACTTCTTGAGAGTGTGAGGTATCATGGACCTAATCTAGCTCTGCTGGGTGACAGGGATCAGCAACAACAACAACACAAGGATTATATCTAGATTGCGTTGACCATGTATTTCATCATCTTCATGCTATCTAAATTATGAACCACAATTTGTGATAGACGATTGTTCTTTCCGTTGTGTACTGGATGACTGCGCCTTGTCAATCCCCAGTAAAATTTGAAGAACGGACTTTTTTCCCTCCTACGTAAGTATGGTCTATGTTTTGCTAAGGAGACCATAGCTAGAGTGAATCCTAGATGCAAGACTATTTGGTACACGGGAAGTGTATATACAGAGGCTGTTCGCACATTTTTTAGACGATTTTGGTAAGCGGTAATAAAAATTCGTTTGCTGCAAAAGAAATAATTGCAATTGTACTATGTTTTTAAAAGTCAAAATTATCGTCTACTGCTTGAAAATTTTGTTTTTATTCAAAATGGCGTTTTTAACAAAGCAGTGGTTCGAAGGCTACATTTATGCTCTTTCCGAAGAGAAATATGCATACTCCGTTATCCAAAAACGATGTGAGAGTCATGGTTTTGTGATATCTAAAGCGTCCATAAGTAATATCGTCAACAAGAAAGGAAAAAACGTCAAATTGGAACCTCAAGTGGGACAAAAATTCCAAACAAGTATCCAAGGAAAAAACGGACATTTTCGACTATTGCAAAGGTACGTTGTTTAATGTTAAAAGAAAAAAACCCTAGTCAAAGGACAGTTGCAAAATCATTAAAATGCTCGGTGTCCACTGTAAACAAAATGATAAACGCTGATTTAAATCTTAAGAAAGCGAAAAAACGCAATGTGCATCGTCTTCTTCCAAATCATATCGCTGAACGCAGGACACGCTGCAGAATTCTATATGAGAAACACTTATCCAAAGAAAAATGGAAAACAATTGTCACAATAGATGAATCATGGGTGTATTTAAATGATTGCAACAAAAAAAGAGCCATTTATTATCATAAAAGGGGAGAAAAAAATTTAAGTACATGGTTCAAAGAATCGAAAGAAAGTTTTTCTAAGGGATTCATGATTGTTGCTGGTTTTTCTTATAATGGCAAGTTAAAAATAAAGAGAGTGGGAAAAAAATGTCAAGATTAACTCCAAATACTATCAGGAACATATTTTATCGCCAATTTTTTTTAATGAAATACCATCGCTTTACCCACAGTGCCATCAATCTGTGAGACTCCATCAGGACAAAGCTAGCAGCCATACATCAAAATCCACTATAAATTTCCTAAAAGAAATGGAACAAAAAACTGGTATGAAGGCCATACCCTTCACTGATATCCCTACTAAATCTCCCGATGTATCACTTATGGATTTTTGTGCTTTTGGACTTTTAAAATCTGTATTATCCAAACGTCGTCCCAAAACCCTTACAGGACTCTGGAAAGCTGTTCAGGAGGAATGGGATAGAATACCTCTTCTGACACTTCAAAAGGCATTATTATCCTGGAAATTGTGGTGTCGAAAGATAGTTCAGAATAAGGGAAGTCAAATAGAACATCTAAAACACAAGAATTTTATGTAATTTAGTTTTGTGAATACAATATACATCGTCTAGAAAATGTGTGAACAGCCTCTGTACTTGCACTTCTGTGTAATCTGTCTCTTGCTGCAACCTCTCAGCCGGTAGTCGGTTCTCAAAACTTGCCAAATATTTGATTGATTTTTCTTTTAAACTGTTCAAAGTAACGTCTTAGAATAACGCAAAAGAATGAGACTAAATCGAGAAAAAAATCTAATTTAATTTAAGAATTACATAATAGTTAGTTGGTTGGTTGTTTGGGGTTTAATGGCCCAATGTCCAGAGAGGAAATGCTGCACCAAACACAGGGTAAAACCCGAAAAAACATTTTATAGTTCATCAGTTTAAAACCATAGTCCAGTGTAAACATGATAAAAGTATGATTTATAAAAAGAAATGATTTATAAAGATGATACAGACAATGATATATAAAGGATAAGGATATATAATGGTGATAAAACCCATGATATAAAAACGGGACGAAAACATAAACAAGCAACAGTGGTAAAAGGAGTGATAAGACAAAAGAAGGTAAATCAGTGAAATGTAGACGGTGATAAAATCAGTCAAAATTAGCAGATGTAAAGGATAGTCATATGTAGCAGATGGTAAAAAACAGTCATATAAAACAGGTCATAAAAACCGTCTTATGATACCAGTAATATAAATAGCAATATGAAATAGTCATATAAAATAAAACAGTGTAAATATGGTAACAACAATTAAATACAAAATTGATTAAAGTACAGTAAAAGAATTACATAAAAAAAGTTTCTTTGATTTATCACCGTACATAATATCATTTAAGGTTTCCATCTTCGGGGAACAGGTGATATATTGCCATATTATTGTATTGATAACGAACGTTTTAAGTTCTTTTCAAAGCCTAAACGCTTGCATACCTTTGGAAAAATCTTACCCAGCTGTTAGTTTTTGTTCGCATTGATTTCCGAGCATTAGCAATACAAAAATTTAACCAATCACAGAGCTCAATGAAATGACCACGTTACATGCAAAACCAATCACAGGCTACGTCAACAATATCGACTCCAATGGAGGAACATTACGTTATGCTCTGGAAGCAACGAGAAGAAGAACTTATTGAGTTGGGAAGAATATATTGAGGGAAAACGGGTCATGCAAAGTGAAAGTGAAAAGAGGGCAATGTACAAAAGGAAGAAATGAATTGTGAGAATCAGTTCCTAAGCAGATCAAGAAAGACGAAATGGCAAGTGCACCATATATCAAACGACCTTAGATGAAATAAGCAATGTTTCGGTAAGCGTTCGATGAGCTTTCTCCAGAAGTGTACGTTTTTGTAATGAAAATTGTTTCAGAATGTTTTTATTTCGCAACCCGTGCCTTAGGAACTCATATATTCAGAAGCGAATGGGAAAAATATTGTGTAAATAAATGTGGGTGAAAAGGCAGAGCGATTAGAAAAATTATAGGTTTCCTCTTTTTTGGAAGACTTGGAGCCTGAGACCCGAGGAAAGAAAGAGATAGAGTAGGATATTTTTCCATGGTAGAGAAGACTTCTGTTTAAGATTTAACTCTCTAAGAATTTGAGACCTTTTACCTCTTTATTTCTTCCAGCTGGAAAGAACTTTTCCGAAGGATTGTTCCATCCCATAGTTTGGTATTAAAAAACGTCAAAATTGTACCACTTGAGACGCATTTGAACACCTAATTAAGGATGGAATCGTCTGTCACAGTCACTTTTCAAGTTGAATGTATATGAACGAAAAAATCCGTCTTTAAGCACAGTTTGTATCAGTGGTGTAGCTAGGGGGGTGCGGTGGGTGCGGTCCGCACCGGGCGTCACATATTTTGGGGCGGCATATTTTTTATTTAGTATTAGTTGTAAAAAACCACTTGTTCAATTCATAAGTTTACTAATCGATTTCTTATTTATTTTTATTTATAAATATAAAAATATAAAATGAAACATATTTTATGGAATTTTTTTTATAAATTAGGTATATGTTTTGTCTCATAGGTAGGGAAACTGCGATCTCCGTAAATTTCTTGTGGTCTTTATAAAAGTTGCATTTATAGGTATATCAACTTAAGCGGCCTCCTTTATTACTGTCTAATTTAAATATGGCATTCAATGGTAAAAAAGTTCCCCACCTATAGTTTGTCTCAATTACAATTATTTATTTATGTTTATTAATTTATAAAAAACACCAATCGATTGACTTAGAAAGGGTGGCAAATTGGAGACAGCCCCGGGCGGCAAAAGTTCTAGCTACGCCACTGGTTTGTATTCTCCACGGGTCTAGTATAACACTTAGGCACGTACTCACTTAGTTACGGAAAAGTTTTATTATAAAATCAGCATTCTTTGAAATTACTATTATTATTAGTTCTATTGTGAAGTCATTAGTTTTAATGCAACCATTTGACTCAGTGTTTTTACAGACCATTTAGATAGTCTATCACAAGAGTGTGACATATCACAAGACTGTGACACTAAGTACTTTTAAAGGTCTCTATCTAGTCACGTACACACAAAATACTTTTTAACCACAGCAGTAACACAGGAAATATTGAAACTAAATAGTGAAACCATTTTGTAAGCTTTTTTTATTTCTGGAATATTTTCTTACCACACATATGTGATGAATGGTGAAAGAGGCAATATTTCGGAGAAGTTCTCTCGAGGTGAACGGATTTGTATTGAATGGGTTATTTTTGTGCCACATCCCTTGCGTATGGAAATCACGTGCCCAGATGTTAAAGAATGAAATATCGTGTATATATACAAACGAGGATGAAAGATATATACACGATTATTTATAGATTTCGAAACCAACTGAAAAGCTTTAAATTTGGAAGAAAAAAATACATACTTTTTTTCCTAATTTTCTAGAAATTCGCGGATAAGCGGATAATACTGTGTTTGCTGTGCAAAGGGTGTTAAGTTCAAAATGGGCTAAAGTGAGTTATCAAGCCAGGCATGTTTGAAAAATCAAGGTCTACTGCAGGGTGCAGAAAACTAAGTCCAATTCCACTCCTAAATATTTTTATTCATCAGGGAAAATTTGGAAGATGTGAAACAAAACTCAAATATGTTAGTGTTAGAAGGGCTATGTCCCAATCAAGGACTTCACGCTCTTTACTCAACAAAAATAAAATTAGAAAAATTTACTTTGAAAAAAGGTTAAATATTAAACTTAAAAAAACTGACATTACAAAAGCCGTTGTTTTTTCAATCCCGTTTTTCTCAAAACTACGATTTTGGACTTGACACTCTTTACACTGCAAACACAGAATAAAAGTACTGCATAAAATTTAATTAGAAATTAAGACATACTTGGTTGATTGGGTATACTAATTTTTTTACAATATTCAGCTATTAAGAGAGTTTGCCGACACAACTAGGAAAATATCTTTTTTAAGATCTTAATATCATGTATGCTACCTTGGTATTGTTATTTTTTTGCCATTTATCGATTTACAGTTCATTGAATCAATTTTAAAAATCTTAACCGATTAAATTTACTTTATATTTAACTTTTATGTCATTTAGTGGATTTACTCTTTGGGATCTCAAAAATATTTATCATGAAGTCGGAATTATAGGCTTAAGGGCTAAATGCCTGACATTTGCAGATACGCAGTCAGAAAGTTTAATGGTTTATTATATTATGATAATTAGGCATTTAGCCCGTTGCACTCAGTTAAAACTCTTTATAATTCTTTATAAGTCTTAATATTTCACTATCTGATGGACAGGAAAAATGATAGCAGTACCTTTTGATTAAACCAAAAAGGAAAAAAAAAATTAAATAATTAAGTTCATTAGGGTTGTTTGGGTGAAAGTACAGTACAGTCTTCATCAGTTGTAGGAATTAAAGTATTATGGTATTACGAGCGATATACTTTAAGATAAATTCAACTCTATTTTTAAACCCGCGTAGCTGAATTGTTCTTCGAAAATGTCCGAAGTTGTCAAGCAAGCTTTGCTTTAATTTTCGTTTTTAAATTCTTACAGGTTTTAGAGAAAATTGGACTGAATACAAACAGAGAAAAGCAATAGAGCCTCTTTAAACGGAAAAAATAAACATAATCATTGAAACTTGGTGACATTGTGTCACTTTCTTTCTAAATTTACTCGTCGTCTTTGATATCATAAAAAACAAAAGGTGTATAAAATGCAGAAATGAAAAGTCAACATTTCTGCATCTTTGTTTATCCTCTAGTTCAGTGCTCCACAACCGCCGTGCCATGGCACACTAATGTGCCGCGAGATGATCCTGACTGTGCGGCGGTGATTTTATAGATTATAATAATAAAAAAAAATTAACCTCCGCATTAGTTAGAAATTTTTCTAAGTAAAATATTTCTCTAACTTTTTGCTAATATGTAATTTCTCTGGGTCGAAATTATACACAAAACAAAAACATGTTGTTACCATACATTGTATGCTCGAGCGTCCTATTTCTGGATTTCAGTTAAGAAAGAATATCCACAAATTTCTGACAAGGCCATTGCAATTTTGCTCCCTTTTTCTACGACATACTTATGCGAACAAATTTTTTCGACGCTGGTTCTAATTAAAAATGACAAACGATCATGTTTAAAGGGTCTTGACCATGAACTTCGAGTAGCTCTGTCTAATATAGAGCCAAATATAAAACGTACATATGTTCATAAAAACAAGTTCAAATATCTCATTAATAAATTAGTTATGTTTAAATTAACTTTGTTTTCTTAGGCTTAAGTAAAGACCAAAAAACAAATTTTAATATAAAAATTTAAAGAGAAAATCTTTTTACTTGTAAACTATAACTTTATACTTTTGTTCTTGTGTTGGTGTACAATTCAAAATGATTTATATAAAACTTAAAGGATTATAATTAACTTGATACACAGAGCTTTTTTTATTGTGTTTTTTGTCTAATAAAAACATATACGTATTTATTTAAATTTGTGTATATGCAAGCTTTTTCTTGTGATGTGCCGCAGAATTATCGAAAAAGCGTTCTTGTGCCGTGGAAGATAAAAGGTTGCGGAGATCTGTTCTAGTTGACCAGGTTTGCGTTTCTGGTCATACATTCCTATGTGATTCTATTTTATTTTTGAGTTTTCTACCTCCTGCAGAAAAATGCAATATTTCTAGCCATCCTGTGGGGTTGGTAAGAGGTATGGTCCGATTAAGTAAACAGCGCCCTCCAGCGTCAAATTTGCGTTTCCGGTCATACATTCCTGTGTGATTATTGCTCGTCTTTATGCCTACTATCACCCCTCTGAATTTGTCGGTCGAATTCGTCAACACCCTGTATATATGTATATTAAAATTCAAAATACGAATTTCCTTCGGTTAATTGTTTTTCCTGTTTACGGAGGAGTAAGACATTTAACGAAGAAAAAGTTCTTCTCTATTTGGCATTCCGAGACCCCGGTTCACGAAGATGTACTCGTAATATAATTCCAAGAATAATATTGCTGCTTTCTATTTGTTTATTACCAACTGGTAAGCAATTTCGGCAAGAACAGGTGAAACATGCAGGTCAGTAATGAATTTGTCAGGGAACCCAAAACTATTGCTTAACGACACTTTATCAGTCGAGAGCAATTAATATGTAAGCTAAAAAGAAAAACAAACGAGTTAAAAATATTTTTTTTTCTTTTAATCATATGCCCGTCTCCGTTCTTTTGGTCTTGAGTCGACAAGCAGACCAATGCAAAAGATGAACGATAAAAACAATCGCCAAAGGCTCTGTCAGTAACACATAAAGGGAAACATTCAAGAACAGCAGGGTAGATGCTGAGGTGCTCTCCAGTCATGGGCATGTCATAGTCGCAAAGAGGGCAGGTATTTGTATCTGCCAGTTCCATTCGATACAGGTGACTCTCTAAGTAGTCGTGACCCGTGGCAAGTCTAAAGCAAGCCACACCGACCGCTCTAAGCAAGGAGTTAGAAATTCTTGCCGACTTATTCAATAGGGAATTCCACTTTGCAAAGAGAGCAGGTATCTGTATCTGCCAGTTCCATTCGATACAGGTGACTCTCTAAGTAGTTGAATACCTTTCGCCACAAGTATTCTCTCTATACCGGCCGAGACGGATAGATTTAATAGAGGAGGATATATATCGCTTAATATGTCGCACAGGCAACGGAGGATCACAACAGTGCCCATGATGTCCATATTATGTTTAAAAATAAAAATCTTCAGTTTAGTGAGATTGTCAAATGTTAAACCTCCAGCATTCCAAAAGGATACACAGAGTTCTGGTTTTGTCCTAGTCTGGAAACAGACCTTTTTACTATTAAAACTATTAATCATATTGCACTTGTCTAGTATACGGAAAGGGCTGCTTTCAAGGCGACAAGTAGTCAGTCGTTTAGCGAGAACAAGGGGCACCATGAGTAGGCGACTGACCCCCCCCCCCCCTCTAAGTATATGTAAAATGTACGATATCATATGAGGCGTTGAAAGGCAAAGTGGTTTAAGTCACATTTTGAACTTTTTTCATTTGGGGACAAATATGTAATCTCCATGTTCAATTTATAGTGGAATTGTAAATAGTTATTATTTGCAGTATTGTAATAATTGTTATGAATTATAATTTGTTCAATTTAGGGTAGAATTTTTGGTAGTTTTTGCAGTTAAACTCTTTTGACTTACACCACTTGACTTACTGACTTACACCACTTTGCCTTTCAACGCCTCATATTACCTCGAACATAATCTATTTACTGACAGAAAATCTTTTACTTGAGCAAATTTTAAAAGAGCCCTTCTTAGTGATCCTCAAAATCCATTAAATTATGTAACAATAGTCTCGGTATTCAAAATTTACAGTTAAAAGATTCAGAGTTTGTTATTGTAGTAATGTCCATAAATATAGCAGATCATTAAGCTTTGACACCAATAAAAAAAATCTGGGTAAGTTTAGAAAGGCTTTTTTTTTTGCATTCGTTAGAATTATTACACCGGCATGAATGAATGAGTGAATCTTCCGCAAATTTTCCCCATTTGTAACTAAACATTTCCCTGTTTGTACCGGAAGTAATTAAAGGAAGTATTTAATGTCACACCGAGAGCCTTCATTACTGGCGACGATAAAATTGAAAGTCACTATCTGGTCGGAAATTTTAAACTTATCACTCTGAAATAATCTTATTTAATTTCATTTTCACTAGTGTTTGTCTGAGGAGTACAGGCATACTCTGTCTAGTTCAAATATCAGAATCACTTATTTATAAAACAATAATTATTTTATCAGCACCCAGATGGCTTCTTAACATTGGCGTGAATATAAAAAGCCAAGTCCAGATAGAGCAAGTACGGGACGAAAGGAAAAAAAATTAAATGACCAATTCGAAAAAATGACGAATTCGACCGACAAATTCAGAGGGGGGATAGTAGGCATCAAGACGAGCAATAATCACATAGGAATGTATGACCGGAAATGCAAGGCCTTTGGACAAAACGGATTTGTGTATTTCGGAGAACACTTAGTATAGACGATATAGAAAATTTTCAAGGGCCTAGTTCATGTGTTCCTCGTCTGGGAAAACTTAGACAAGGGCGGCAAGTTGGGAAACATCTGTCTTACTTTTATGCGTTACAATATTTAATTCCCAACAGCGCGACACTTCTAAGAAGATATAAATTAAATCTATATATATAAAAGAGCTTGTCTGTTTGTTTGTCAGCTATAGAATCATAGACTGTTTCACCCACCGGGACCAAATTCGGCACAGTTAATGTTTAGGACCCGAGAAACTTAAATCAGGAAAAACGAAACTTGATGCTCAATTAGTATTTTTAAAATTAATTTTTTAATGATTTTTGTTCCCCTAAGCGCACTTCTTAAATGTGCATACAGTCCCTTCACCACAACCAGTCTAATTCGATACGCGGGGCGAAAAGATGTTTGTTCTGAGGGATGGTTTGAGAGTTGGTCTGGGGGGGGGACTGGAGGGGGGGGAGGGCGAAGTGTTTATTTTGCGGGGGGTGCAGCCCAGTATTTTTTTGATGGAATGCATGAAAAATTTTATATCTATATATCTAACCGTGCAACGCCGGGCAATAATGCTAGTGAGATATATATAAATGAAAGCACTTGCTGACAATCAGCAGTCACGAGTCAAAATCATACTAGGACGTGTTGTAAAACATAATTTAACGTTGGACTAAAGGGATGGAGAACAAAAAGGGATGGAATCGACGAAACTACAGATGCAACAGACAGACAATTTATTGTGGATAAATTCAGGTGGTCTAATATGGGAAGTTTTGGCAAGAGGTCAATTATCTCGTTATTTCCTGTGAAAATAGAATTGTAAACATCTTAAAACAAGGCCTGTTCCTAGCAACTACAAGATACCCCCAAAATGATACAGATGATTGATGGGATATGAAGGATAGTATATGCTAGCCAGAAGAAGGTGGGAATCGTTATGGAATGTGATTGAAAGAACGGTTACTCTTTGCCCTGAAGGACAGAATTGATGGATTTATGGAATCTAAAGATGTTGGAGACAGTTTTAATGGTAAGTTCACGAGTTTTAGTGTGGAAGAGTTCAGGCAAAATGTCAATTTTCTCAGTATTCCTTCCTAAAATACTATGATCATCATCTTATTAGACCAGTTGCATATACGCAGCAACTATTCGACTCCGCTCTAAAGGTACAAATGATAGAATGACTTTAAGAAAGCGTATACTGATCAAAAATAGTTGTGAGTCAGTATGGAAGAAGGCTGTCATGAAAAGAACGGTGGACGGAAGGATTGTAGTCAGAATAAAGAATAGAATTACAGAAACTTCGAGTACATGTGCTGCAGACAGTTTATTATGGAAAGTTCATGTGTTCTTGAATAAAAAAGATTCAGGATACAGCTGTCACGGTGCATTGCTGACAACATGCAATGTCATCCGTTACACCAGTATTGCCTGTCAAAATAGCATGATCAACATCCTTTGAGAACAATTGTCCCTTCTTAGTTATTACAAGATGTACCTGTAAAGCTATTAATGAAAGCGATAATAAGAAAGACCACGAGTTCTGAACTCTGTCTTCTGAACGAGTCGAGAAACTCTGAAACAAAATAGGTACAATTTTTTTTATAAACAATTATTGGGCTGCGGATGAAGGAGTTGAATATTACTGGAATCTTGTTTAGTGTAGGAGAGGAACTGTTTGTAGAGCCACAGTTAGGAGGTTCTCTTAAAATAAAAGAACACGTGCCAGTGCTTCAAGACAGATATCGGACTACTCGTAATATGGATGACAGCGAGTGGTACTTTATATTCTACCTTAATAATGCACATTTAAGATACAAATGAAAAATATTTAAGGAATTAAAGCTACTGCTAAAACTTCAACGAATGCACGGGCTTCTAGTTCAAACCTGCTGCTTGTTTTAGTCCACATGGTGGCTCCACACCAACGGCAACAAAAGACAACAACATTCTGTTGCTTGTCTCTGCGGCTGCCACAAAAAGCCTTCACACCACTTAACTAGGGAACGGGGGAAAACAGACATTTTATTTGCGCATGCGCATGGCGACAAAGACAAAAGTTGGACTGTTTCTTATGGTTACTCCTCACCAACCTCGACAGAGACGAAAATCATGTATCTTCGTTGTTGCGCATGCGTATTACAAACAAATTTTCACTCCCTCGGTTCATCTCCATCTCTGGCCTCTGTGGTTTCAAGTTGGAAAAAGTTCAACTTATGTCTCTGCCGCCATGCTCGACAGTTAATCAGATTAGAAAGAGAAGATAATGCGCATGTGCAAATAAATTGCCTCTTCTCCCCGTCTCCCAGCGGTGTGAAGGCTTTTATGACAGCCACAGAGACAGGTGGCAAATTGTGTCTGTCTTCCGTTACTGGCGTCGTTGGTGTGGAGTAAGCATTAGGCAAAGCACAGAGACAAGAGACAAGCACAAACCGAGAGAGACAAAATTGTTTGTTATACGCAAGCGCAATAACGGAAAGGCATGTTTTTTGGCTTTGTGGCCGTTCGTGTGGAGTCAGTAAGCAGTGGTGGGATTCAGCCAGTTCGCAGCTGTTCGGTAGAACCATTTCCTTAAAGTTTTGTAGTTTCGACGAACGGGTTGTTAAAATGACACCTGTAACCTTATTTACTTGGTTATTTCATAAAAGTTTCCTTATAAGTTTGTTTTTTTCCTTTTTTGTAGTTGACACTATCACTGGTCTTTGGATCTCTGTAACTGTAACTTGCTTACTGTTTTACACTCGTGTGCAAAAAAAAAAAAACAGAAAGGACCTTCCGCACCTTTTGTTTTTCTGTTTGATTAGTTTGCAATAAACTAATGAGGCAACAGGTTACGTTGCTTGTATTGTGTACTAAATTTCCCTTTTTAGTTAGAATAAAAATTTATTTAAAAAATAAAATGATTGTGTTCTAAGTTATTAAGCTGAATTACGCCTTTTTCATTTCTATTTGGTAATTTCGTTTATTTTTCAAAGTAAGAATTTAATATTTTTTGTATTCGCTCTTTTAACTATTAAACATTATTGTTTTTTAATTAATTTTTTCCAGTAACTCCTATGTTTAAAGCGATGAAAGGCAACGTTATCTGATATATTTCTTAAAAAACAACAACAACCCCCCCCCCCCCCCCCCCAAAAAAAAAAAAAAAAAAAAAAAAAGCAAACAAACAAACAAAAACAACAGAATATCTCATTTTTGACATGGCTTTGGGTGATAGAAATCAGTCAGAATCACAAAATCCCCAACTTCAAGAAAGCCACGTGACAATAATTTGAACAAACAAACAAACAGACAAAAAATAACAGCTCTAACACGGAAAGTAACACTGAGTGCTGGTCTGTGCAACAATACAAAAACTTTGAACCAAAAATATGACGGATTGGGGATTTCAAACAAAAAGTTGGGTTGGGAATATTGTGCTTAGTATGAATCTATCAGAGAAAAAAATTGTTCACATTTCAAAAGACTAGAAAGACTTTCAAACTTAGCCATCGGAGAAATACAAAGAAACACAACAAGCTTTTCTGACAGAGAAAATGAAAGAACATTTTCATCTAAAGCCCACAACATTTGTGTGGAGAACTTTAAACAATTTTATCGGAATTTCCATATATTAAAAGTGACAGATGCGATGATAAAAAATATTTAACGACTACTCGTAGAGTATTTGATGCAGTTTATAGCTTGACGAAAAGAAGTAAAACATTATCAGATATAGAAGATAAGGTGGAGTTTCAAATTGAAAATAGATATGGTTATAGGATTGCATGCCCGTAAAGAGTGCCGTGAAATTATTAGATTTCATCGAAGAGTTTATTAGAAGAGAAATATTTAATGAAATGATGGAAAAAAATTTGGTAATATGCTTGATTTTTGACAACATTTCCACAATATCATGAAAACCAGCAATCATATATTTTTAAACATATTCGAGTCGAAGATGTAAATCAGGAATGAGATTTGGAAATAAATTCCAGCTATTTATCTCAAACTTTTTTATTGGATTTTATATTAATATAATTTTCTTTCACTGTTATAATACCAAAATAAAAATTAAAATGATAATTTTTAATGTTTTTTCAAAAAACATTCCTTAAGATATGATTCGTCTTCCCTAGAACTATACGGTCTTTTAATGAGGTAGCCATTCGCTAAAACGCTCAGATATTTATAAAATTACCGCTATTTGTTATGAATCCAAAATTTTTTAGTCCAAGAGTAGAATAAGGGATTAGAAATATTTAAGAACAATAAACAATCAAAATTCTTAGTCAAATTATGGGAAAATCTACTTAGTAGTGCTGCCATCTAGTGTTTGAATTATGCAATGAAAATAGGAAATCTTTATTTTCCAAACACTCTGGATATTTCATTATTTTAATTAAAATGAAATATTTTAGAAATTAAAACGAAGCCGAAACTTAATTTTTAAATCACTGTAACATTTAAAACATTTTTTTAAAAAGAACTTTCTTTTTTAAATTGTACGTTAAACCAACGAGGAAATATGTGATGAACAACTTGAAAATGAAAGGCGTAAAAAGCAAAATTGCTATTGTATGATGTGTCAGGCTGGTACGTAGGTAATACTTACGTACAAATATTGCTGTTTAAACAGTTTAAATTTTGAAAATTATTGTATAGGAATCATTTTTATAAATTTCATTGGGTTGTTTTAGAAGGATCTATCAATAAAAGAAGATTAAATTTTCGAAGGAGCCTTCATCAAATTGCTTCATTAATTGAATCAATCATTCATGCTTTTCACTTACAATAACAAACGTAGACGCAAGAGAAGGCCTTGATATTTATCCCTCTCGAAAGATTTTATAAGCTATATTACTGTCATTTATCTGTCATTTATTAAAAGCTATATTGTGTTATTTATGTTCTAACCTCTTCCCCTGATACTGGGTGGCAGTGGATCGTATTTACAAAACAACAGAAAAGCGAATACGAGCTAAACGGCTAGTATACAGCGTAGATACAGCTTTTGGATAGTTAAATTTAAATGCATTTATTGGATTTCCAACAGTGTGCTTCATAGCCTTGTATCAGGGATCATGACTTAAAGGAGATGATGGCATATTCAAAGTATTAAATAGTGCTCAGTTAACTGAAAATTCATAATTTAAAAATACTATTACATAAATTACAAAGTTTTTTATATTGTAAATTTTATGGTTTGTATTACATTGTAAAACTTCTACTTTCCTTGTCCATTTTTGTGTTTTTTCATGTTTACTTTAAACAAAATCGTAATATTTTGATAATGTACTCTTCCCTAGTCGATGTAAATGTGAGTTTTTCTAGTTGATTTTCAATAAACAGTATGTGCTGCCATCTATTAGTGATATATATAGTTAAAATAATTTCTTATTACTGACGATAAAAAAATCATGTTCAAGGTATTACCGAAAATAAATTAAATGGGAAATGTTTTAAACATTGTTTTGGAAGTAAAGAGCTTAAATAGTTGAAGTTCTGACTCCGGCTGTTAATAAGGCTTCAATCAAGCTTTCAAGATGTTTATCAAGATGGTCTATCATTCTGTTAAAACTAGAGTTAAGAAGAAAAAAAAAAGTCTAAAAGTTCATCACATCAGAGTTTATAAGGGATGTTGAAATGAAATTTTGCAATACCAGTATTGTCGCTTTTTTTTTCCAAATTTTTCAGTCCCACGAATCAATATTTCCAAAACCTCTTCTCAAGTCAGTTTCCTGTATCGTAGTTCAAGTCGTGATTTTAGGAATGTTGGGACTTTAGAACCTAAAGAAGTAAACATAATATATTCCAACTTTTCGAACATCTACATATGACACTGGTACGGGGAATTTTTATTTTAAAGGAGATAGTAAGTTAAAACTTTTGAGAAATTACGCATTGCAAAAGTTGATTGCAGTTAAGAGCTGGTCAAATGGTAAGAGAATCGAATTTCAAACACAGCAGCCTGTGACTGCTAACATTGGAATGTGTGTGTGTGTATACACATACACACACACACACACACACACAAATATATATATATATATATATATATATATATATTACAATGAAGAAATCACTATGTAAGTAAGTACATCTCCGTTACGGAAAACAACTTTGTTATGTATACTGCGCACCTGCGAAATATAAAATTAATTCATGTAATTCAATTGTTTCATATACCGGGTGCGTCATAAATTCGTGCAAAGTTCAAAAATTCGTAATAAAAGAAATAATGCTCTGAAAAATTTTCTATTTGCGCGAATAGGATCAGAGGGACTTTGGATTTTTTTCCATGTAAAAAAAAAAAATGTTTCCGAAAGTAACCGAAAGAGGGCGCTTTTGCGTGACCACGTTAAGTCTGCATTGTAGGTAAAACATGCGTTATCTGTTGCCACCCTCATGCAGGATGGTGCCCCGCCCCACATTTCACGTGATATCAAGACGTTCCTGTTGGAATCTTTCACTGAAGACCGAGTTCTATAAGTCGCAGTTGTAAGGTTCAGTGGCCCTCACGGTCACCAGACTTGACCCCAACAAATTTTTAGTTGGGTGGGATACTTAAAGTCTCCGGGGCTCCCCAACCCCTTTCGTGGAACTGAAAAATGTCATTCGACAGACAGTCGCTGCCATCGATGCTACAATCAGCTGCAATGGGCTTATTGACACGTCTCACTTGCCTATTACCTTGTGCTGGTAGTAATGTTGAACATCTGTTACTTAAAAATCCAATGTGCCCCTGATCTTATTGGCGCAAACAGACAATTTTTCCGAGCATTGCTTCTTTTATTATGAATTTTTGAACTTTGCACGAATTCATGACGCACCCGGTATTGTTTCATTGTGCAAGGTAAGAAAAAAAGAGTTAATTTATTCCAGTCGTTGCTGATTCGCGGAAATTTACGAAGAAAAGCATTTTGTAATTTATTTGGATAACAACTGTCCAGGAACTTTTAATTCAGTATTGATCTACTCGAAGATCCAGTTCTTAATACGAGAATTTTAAATCTGACCTCGTATTCCACGAAATATTCAAAGTAAGAAATTGCGTGATTCATATAAGTTACGTTTACTCTAATGTACTAAATTTAGAGTACTGCTTTATTTATTATAAATGGAATTGCTAGAATTTAACTGTATATTATTTTCGAAATAGCTATCTCTATATATAGCCATCTCTATATATATGCCCTTACCTTATTGCATGTAAGAAAAAATTGACTTGGTTCTAACTTTTAACTTTCCGGTTGTTTCCTTGATTAACCCTCTGCTTGTCTAAGAAAATTTAATTTCCGGAAACTTATGAAACAGCAAGTAATATTGCAATCTTAAAAGCATTATAATGGTTGGCGAGGAATTAGTTAAAGTTGCAGTTAAAAGTTTGGGATAATATATATGATAATGTAACTTTTCAGTATAAATTGCTGTAAGGATTTTTTTTTTATCCTTAACCGGAACCGTTTGCAATGTTCAAATAAATTCGCTCTCTGATACGAAACTTTAAATCGATAATATAATGATGCTTTAAAATTTTAAAGACGTACAAAGAAATATATTTTCAGGCAGTTAAGAGTCATACTTAATTTTCGTTTTAATACAGGATTAAACACTTTACTTTTAACAAGCTTAAGGCTGTTGTGTACTAACCCTATTGGATTCGCTCATCTCAATGTTAATCTATGGAGAAAATGTGTCTAAGTATTGCCGAATTGGATTTAAAGACATTCTTTTAAAATTGTACTCTGTAATAGAAAAAAAAAATTTACACCTCGGTCCATTTTTTTTTTCTTTAAAAAATGCAAATAATATTTTAAAAAATTAAATTATTCGGGGAAAAAATCTGGTACTGTGTGTTTTAAATGCTCGTAAATTATTTTGTTGGGCGAAATTTAAAAAACGAATCCTGTTGCAAGGTGCAGAAAAGTTCAGGTTATCTGAAAATGCATTTTTATTGGATGATCAGCATTTATGTAGCTGTGTAAAGGAACTAACAACCCTCCCTAGCGAACTGACGCGGACTCACTCAGTGTAACTCCAACCCTGGAGCAGTCCAGCAGCTGTGCTGTTGTATCGTAAACATGTAACCCAGTCTCTTATTTGTTCCTTAGTATTTTGTAGGCGTGTTAGTGTTGTAATTTCTGTGGTGTAATGTAAGTTAATAAATATTTAATAAGTAGTAGCTAGGCGTGTGTCATCATACTTCATCGCTACAGCTGTAAATAGTAGTCAAATTTTCTCCATAGGTTAACATTGAGGTCAGCGAATCCAATAGGGTTAGCTGCCTTAAAATTTTGGATATTTAATGGTCCATTTTAAAAATTAACCTTTAGCGTACGGGACCCATTTTTCCGATTCCCTCTTTAGAACCGGAAATTCAATACCCCCTTAGTAAGAATGGTCATATAGAGGGTTATATATATATATATATATATATATATACACTCATGGACAAAAAAATTAGCGCACCAAGAAATAATTGCGGGATCGTAACGAAACTTGCAATGAAGGTACATGTCGGGGAGATATGCAAATGATTAGAAATGCAGCGTGATTGCGCATTACGTATAGCCGGTAGACGGCGTTGAACATCGTACTCTGTGGAGTATAAAACAGGTAACCAAAGCTTGTTTGAGTGTGCTGAATCATTTACAAAGGAAGAGCTGATAGACATGCCATTACGCCGTGTTCGAAGACAATATAAGCAGTTGTCGCAGTTTGAGAGGGGGAGAATCGTCGGGATGATGGAAGCTGGGTTGTCAGCTAGGCGAGTAGCTCGTCAATTAGGCCGCTCTGATTGTGTTGTGAGGAGGTGTTGGGACCAGTGGACCCGAGAGATGTCCTGTACACGAAGACAAGGCTCAGGACGCCCTCGACAGACCAGTCGTCGAGAAGACCGCCACATCGTAAGAAATGCACGCGTACAGCCAACTGCTTCATCGGCCGCCATCCAGGCACAGGTAGCACCTTCACTAGGGGCCTCTGTGTCTTCTCGAACCATACGAAGGCGCCTGGCTGAAGGACAGTTGGTATCGCGGCGCCCATTACGCGCCGCGATACCGCGATGGGTAGGCGTCAAGGGCAGCACACGCGTGTGCTGCCCTTGACGCCCACCCATCGACGCCTCCGTTTGGAGTTTTGCCGCGCACGAGGAAACTGGACTGCAGCGGAATGGAACCAAGTCGTCTTTAGCGACGAATCCAGATTCAATCTCGGCAGTGATGACAATCGTGTTCGTGTGTGGAGAGCCCTTGGTGAACGCTTCAATCCTACCTTTGCTGTACAGCGACACATCGCTCCCACAGCTGGTGTGATGGTATGGGGTGCCATTGCCTACAATACACGGTTACCCCTAGTATTGTTCCGTGGCACCATGACAGCCCAGCGGTATGTTCATGAAATCCTGCAACCACATGTGTTGCCACTCATGCAACGGCTCCCGGGAGCCATTTTTCAACAAGACAATGCTCGGCCTCATACGGCAAGGGTGTCACAAGACTGTCTCCGCACTGTTACTACCCTTCCTTGGCCTGCCCGATCCCCAGATTTGTCTCCAATCGAGCATATCTGGGATCATTTGAGACGAAGAGTTGGGCATCCCACGAGTCTGAACGAACTAGAGGCAAGGTTACAGCAAATATGGAACGAAATGTCTCAAGACATCATACAGAACTTGTATGACTCAATGCCCGATCGTATCGCATCGTGCATTCGCGCTAGAGGGGGTCCAACGGAGTATTAACTCCTCCGTTCTTTTGCCTTTTTCTCTGAAATAAATTATCCTTTTTCTTTGATTTTCTTATCATTTACTTATATCAAAGTAGTCATTACGTATGTAAAATTTCGTTTCATTTTGACGACTCCTTCTTGGTGCGCTAATTTTTTTGTCCATGAGTGTATATATATATATATATATATATTATAAATGAATATATATATATATATATATATATATATATATATATATATATATATATATATATATATATATATATATATATATATATATATATATATATATATAAATATATATATATATATATACCGGGTGGTCATAAAGAAATTTTGCCTCTAGTGGCTGTTCCGTTCAACCGATCGAGATGAGATTTCAGATATAGTTATTTAGAGGTATGAGCTCCGGATTCTGTGCACGGCAACCAAGTGGCGCTCACGGTTACGGTTATAGGTGCAGAAACTCGAAATTTTCAAATGGCAACAACGATTTTTTCCCATCGGAAAATGCTCAGAGCATGCGAAAAGTCTAAAGAGCGTTAGAACGGTACGTGTATCACATAAAACGGACGTGTTATGCACAAAAAACAGCTCTGCGAACGGCCTATAAAAACGATATATGGACCTCTAGCGGCTTTTTCTGAGAACGTCAACACAGTGACGCTCACGGTTACGGTTATAGGTATAGAAACTCGAAATTTTCAAAATGGTAACACCCACTTTTTCCCATCGAAAAATGCTCAGCGCATGCGAAAACCCAAAAAAGCGTTGGAACGGTACGTGTATCACAAAGAACGGACGCGTTTTGCACGCACAAAAAAACAGCTCTGCGAATGGCTAACAAAACCACGATCAGAGAGCTTTTTATCGGTTTTCTAAGCTGAATATCTGGCGAACAGCGTTCTGTGATTGGTTAATAGCCTCTGTCATATGGAAATTTCCTCCGTGCGCCCCGATCGTGTCTTTGTTGGCCGTTCGCAGAGCTGTTTTTTGTGCGTTCATAGCGCGTCCGCTTTTGTGATACACATACCGTTCCATCGCTTTTTAGTGTTTTCCCATGTGCTGAGAATTTTGCGATGGGAAAAAGTAGGCGTTGCCATTTGAAAATTTCGAGTTTCTATACCTATAACAGTAACCGCAAGCGTCACTGTGTTGCCGATCTCAGAATCCCGAACTCATACATCTCAATAACTATATCTGAAATCTCATCTCGATAGGTTGAACGGAACGGCCGCTAGATTTCCATATATCGGGAAAGTTTCTTTATGACCACCCGGTGTATATATATATATATATATATATATATATATATATATATATATATATATATATATATATATATATAATATAAATAGAATAAAATATTGAAAATTTAAAAGAACAGGATTGAAGGCCTCTTGTACACTTAAAGCGTTAGGAATGATAAAGGCAGAATATTTTTGGAAAATATTCACTAATGTAACAGTTTTATAGAACTCTACCGCCCAAAAATCGTTATAAAATAAAATGAAACATAGAACTTTCTCATTAAGCAATTCTTATCTTTAGTGATGCAATGAAAGTATCATTTTACGTAAAAAATAGCTCTCAGGAAAAGAATATCCCATCTATAAAAAACATTCTTCCCTCATTTCCTAATTCTGACATAGAAACCAATATTGAAAAATAGACCGTGAATTCTCCATTTACTTCGTACAAGCAGTACGAGCTTTTTATTTTTGTAACTGATAAAGAATCAAATTATGATACCTGTCTTATTTTATACCTGTAGGAATACAGTAAGTAATAATAGGTATCTGGTAATTTTATTCTTACCAAAGTGCATCGGAAGTTTCTTTTAAAAATGTATCTTCATATATATATATATATATATATATATATATATATATATATATATATATATATATATATATATATATATATATATATATATATATTGTCTCTCCCAGTCACAAAAATATTTCATTTAATTTTTTTTTACATGTTATGAATCTCGCTGAATTTTATTCGCAAGAAAGTTTTGCTTTTATTAGCCTTTTCTTTACGGGGTAGGATAGCATGTACCCCAAGAATACGGGTCCAAGAATGAATATATATATATATATATATATATATATATATATGTATATATGTATGTATATATATATATATGCTTATATATATGTATGCTTATATATATGTATGTATATATAATATATACAGAGGCTGTTCGCACATTTTTTAGACGATTTTGGTAAGCGGTAATAAAATATCGTTTGCTGCAAAAGAAATAATTGCAATTGTACTATGTTTTTAAAAGTCAAAATTATCGTCTGCGGCTTGAAAGTTTTGTTTTTATTCAAAATGGCGTTTTTAACAAAGCAGTGGTTCGAAGGCTACATTTATGCTCTTTCCGAAGAGAAATATGCATACTCCGTTATCCAAAAACGATGTGAGAGTCATGGTTTTGTGATATCTAAAGCGTCGATAGGTAATATCGTCAACAAGAAAGGAAAAAAAACGTCAAATTGGAGCCTCAAGTGGGACAAAAATTCCAAACAAGTATCCAAGGAAAAAACGGACATCTTCGACTATTGCAAAGATACGTTGTTTAATGTTAAAAGAAAATCCCCCTAGTCAAAGGACAGTTGCAAAATCATTAAAATGCTCGGTGTCCACTGTAAACAAAATGATAAACGTTGATTTAAATCTTAAGAAAGCGAAAAAACGCAATGTGCATCGTCTTCTTCCAAATCATATCGCTGAACGCAGGACACGCTGCAGAATTCTATATGAGAAACACTTATCTAAAGAAAAATGGAAAACAATTGTCACAATAGATGAATCATGGGTGTATTTAAATGACTGCAACAAAAAAAAGCCATTTATTATCATAAAAGGGGAGAAAAAATTTTAAGTACATGGTTCAAAGAATCGAAAGAAAGTTTTTCTAAGGGATTCATGATTGTTGCTGGTTTTTCTTATAATGGCAAGTTAAAAATAAAGAGAGTGGAAAAAAATGTCAAGATTAACTCCAAATACTATCAGGAACATATTTTATGGCCAATTTTTCTGAATGAAATACCATCGCTTTACCCACAGTGCCATCAATCTGTGAGACTCCATCAGGACAAAGCTAGCAGTCACACATCAAAATCCACTGTAAATTTCCTAAAAGAAATGGAACAAAAAACTGGTATCAAGGCCATACCCTTCACTGATATCCCTACTAAATCTCCCGATGTATCACCTATGGATTTTTGTGCTTTCGGACTTATAAAATGTGCATTATCCAAACGTCGTCCCAAAACCCTTATGGTGCATACACATTGGTACAGAGTTCTCTCCCCGACTCCTGTCAAAACATTAGTCACGGTAACATTAGACACGGTATTTAGAACCACCCCCATTCCCTCCCGCAAGATTTCTGGCGGGTGTCTTGATGTGGTGTCTCCCCCGACCCCGCTCGACACCATTTGACCCGCTGACCCCACTCTCTTTCTTTGATGGACCGCCAGAGGAGGCGATCCAGCGCATAGAACAGAGTACAGAGAGACATAAATCACTGGCAGATGCAGAGAACGCTGTACCAATCTGTATGCGCTATTACAGGACTCTGGAAAGCTGTTCAGGACGAATGGGATAGAAGACATCTTCTGACACTTCAAAAGGCATTATTATCCTGGAAATTGCGGTGTCGAAAGATAGTTCAGAATAAGGGATGTCAAATAGAACATTTAAAACACAAGAATTTTATGTAATTTAGTTTGTGAATACAATATACATCGTCTAAAAAATGTGTGAACAGCTTCTGTATATATATATATATATATATATATATATATATATATATATATATATATATATTATAAAATGAGAATAAATAATAATCTTTTCTACTACACTGAAGATACTAAGAATTCACAAATAAGTATTTTGTGGAAGAATAAGATCTGTTTTCACAAAAATTCTTCAAAAATGCTAGAATTTTTCAACATTCTCTGTGCTCATTTATTTTCTTCTGATTTCTTCCAAATTTCTCAGGAGTGTTAATTGAGGTGCTTGACACAAAACTGTGCACCATTCTATGAAACCCTGAATATTTTTCAAATTTATAGACTAAGAAATAAAGTAAAAAATTTCAGGTAGTCTCTTCTAACGAAACTACCGCAGGTTATTAACGTATGATTACTTATCGTTGCTTACCTCTTTTGTATGTATATATGTATGTATGTGTCATGTATATATGTATCTATATGTATGTACGTATTTATATATATACATATATGTATGTCAAAATTTTGACACATTTTGGTATTTTTCTGTTTAACTGTTTACTACTTGTCCAAGCGATACAGACTGGGTTTGGCGGACTGCCAAAATTGTAATTCGAGAGGTGCGAACGAACGGTTTTAGCGTCTCAAATTTTACTTTTGCTTTCCGGACGGACCGTTATGGAGAAACGTAATCCTACGTTAAACATGCAAAACTATAAAAAAATAGCAGGCAGATAAAAATAAATTTTTATGGCTTTAGATTGGTACAAAAAAAATTAATTCAATGCACAGTTATGTTTGTATTCATATGCTAAACCTATATTAAAATAGTTAAGGTCTTTAAATGATATGCAATGCGCATGGAGGATTTTGAAAAATGCAAGCATTTTCGAAAAAAACAAAAATTGAAAACAGGCATTGTTCTGCTAAAAAAAATCCTTATTTTGAATTCTAAGGGTGTTGAATGTAATCAAAAAGAATATTAATTATTCTCATTTTGTGTATTGAGTTAAAAATTTAAAATTATAAAATTCGAAGTTGAAGGTCCCTTACTCCCTTAGGGCTGCTGTGTACTAGGGATGAGACATCGATGTCGATGTTTTCAAAAGATCGATGTGTTGATAAAAACATCAATGATTTAAACATCGATTTATTGAAGCCGATTTTTTTTTACATCGATGTTTTGTGCTCGATGTTTTATGTTGTCACGATGTTTTTTTTAAATGAAAATGTACCATAATAAAAAACAAAATTAACCTCGCAGCATAATTTTCCCACTCAGTAAATCTAAGTCTGAATTCTGAGAAGGACGATTACAAAAGGGGGAACGATTAGAGACAAATGGTAATGAAGAACCAATGAATAATAATTATATGCCCCAAATAGCCCCAATGATTGTTATTTACAGTAAAGAAAAAATAAGCTTGTTCAGTTTTCCCCCCCATACGTTGGTTTTGCATCAGTACTTCAAATTGGTACAAGTATATGTAATTTTCTTTTGTATTATTTAATTTGAAAATGAAAGATTTGTTAATAAATTGCAATAATTTCTTCCTCAATTTTCTGGTAAAAGTAATAAAATGTGTAATGGAAATTCTGCTTTATGCGCTGACTCTAGCAACGAAGTTTTTGTCATTTGTATCAGCCCAACCTGATAGTAAAATTGTCAACCCCCTCCATGACTAACCGAAGTAACATTAATCTTAGAGGTTACTAAACCAGTTTTAAAAAAATGAAAGTTCATAAACATCGATGTTTAAAAACATCGATGGTTTTGGGGCGATGTTTCATTAGCATCGATGTTTTAGTATTGAATATCGATGTTTCAAAACATCGATGTTTTGCTGTCGATGTCTCATCCCTACTGTGTACTAACCGTATTGGATTCGCTCTCCTCAATGTTAACCTATGGAGAAAATATGTGAGAGGATTGTTGACTTGGATTTACAGATTTTTTTAATTGAACCCCGTAATAGAGAAATAAATTGTACACCTTGGGGAATTTTTTGTTTAAAAAATTTTAAAATTATAACATTTTAAATTTCAAGTTATTCGGGGAAACAATCTGGTATAGTGTGTTTGAAATGCTCCCAAATTCCTTTAGTGAACGAAATTTATAATAATTACAAGATAAAAGGAACTTTTTATTTACCATGTTTTTATATTTTCTGTTGAATCGTATAAACTTGACAATTCTATGTATTAATAAATACTTTTTTATAATTTTATATGTCGCATCCCTAAGCAATACCTGCAAACTCAGCTGAGGGTTGATTTCCCCTGTTCGGTTTATGTTTCATATGGGCCTGGGCGCCGGACGGACAGTACAGATCTACCGACCAATTTGCAAAATGAACACCACAGAGTTCCATGAACTGATTTAATATCTCGAGATAAGTTTCCAATTTTATAAGTAACGTGAGGTTGGATCGCGCACAACATTTGCAACATTTTTCAATATTTTCAACATATTCTCAAAAAGACTATGTCCTTGGAGGTTGTAGTGGAAACTGCATGAAAACCTCTTATCTATCTTATATAATCTGTATGGACCACTAGCTGGAAACCCGTACTTCGCTACGGAGTACATTCAAATTAAATACAACGGTCATTGCATGCAATTAATGCCAAAAATATGTTTAAATATATTTATAATAAATACAACGATCAATGTATGCAATTGATGTAAAAAAAGAGCTAAAAAATATATTTATAAAAAAATCGGAAGGGATATTTTTATAGACAAAATAATGTAGAAGAAAATATTCAAATTAAATCTAATAGAACATACTAAAGAATATAGTACAGTTAATAAAGTGCAGTTAATATAGTACAGTTTGAGGAACATATCTTTATTGTATTTTAATATTTTTTGGATAATGTCCAATCGTCTGCCGCATTAGCAAAAAAAAAATAATTTTTTTTTGTCTATTTCGTTGCTATGAACTTGACGATAAATTAATTTAAAGTACCTGAAAAAGAAATCACGTGATCAGCATTTAATAAATTAAATTCTAAAAATTAATCTTTAAAAAAACCCCAAAAATCAGAAAATGGAGGTAAAGATTCGAAAAAACATTCATTTTGAAGGAATATTTATGATCTTTCTCGTGATATAAATTTTATAACCCTCAATGTATTATTTTAAATGCAAACTTAAAAAAAGTTACTAAAACAGCTTAAAAATTTTATTTTAAAAAATCATGAAGAATTTTTCAAAAATCTTTCTTAGTGCACCCCTACACTGTAAGGAGAATCCCCATGCAAAATTTCAGCCCTTTAGGTTCAGCGGTTTGGTCTGTGCGTTGTATGTCAGCCAGTCAGTCAGTCAGTTACGGAACTGTTTTATATATATAGTTTATAGGTAGTATTATGATATAGCCTTTTATTTGTATAGAACGATTTTTTAAGGCCGAAAGTAAATAAACCTCATTCGCGATCAAGTCCGTCTAGTAACGAAGATGGTTCGCCCTAGCAAAGAAGCATCCGAGTATACAGGGAAGAATATTACTGGAGATCAAAAAGATTTTCCTTTGATCTACGTATCAATTAATTGGTTTTGACCAAAATGAAAGTTCGAGACGTGAAGTCGAAAGAGAAATTCAATTCATGGCTCTATCACCGTCAAATCTTACAGAACAAGAGTGGGAAATTCATAATTTGTAGGATTGTTGATTACCTGCAGGATTTACTTTGTCAGAATCCTTTTGGACTAATTCAAGGAATATTAAGCGCGAAAAGATATAACAGAACTTTTTTAAGTAGGTGGTCATGACATTTGGTTACAGAGTATTCGATAGTGATTCGTTTTTGTAATTTTGAAATAATAATTTGTTAATCCTAATGATTTTTCTCTTTATTTTCCTAAATGAAATAGGAATAATTCAAAATTTACCAGTCCAAAAATCGATAATATTATAATTTACACTGGATCCTTGAGAAAATATCAAAATTTCGAAATAAAATTTTCTGGTTGATTGTAAAATAAGTATTACTTGAAACCAATTTACCATATTTGTTTGATTGGGATTTGATTTTATGAGTTTTTCTTTTTGGATAAATATTAAATTTTCATATTTTGAAACAATGCCTTATTAATGAAAAAGAAATCATTAAAAATCAATGCACTTATAATTCAATCAGTATATAATTTGTTTTTATGATTGATTCTACATTTTGAAAGAAAAACAAATCATTATCTTGTGTTAGTTTTTCTTCCCCAAATAATGCAATTTATAGAGAAGTTTTCAAGCTGTTCCGTTACTTTCAAACAGTTAAAAATTTCAATTTTAAGATACAGAAAATTTAGTAGCAGGATACTGGTGTATGTTTCACACAAATGCTTTAATGCAGCGGTTCTTAACCTTTTTAATAGTCAACACCCCGTTGAATCTGAAAATAAGCTCTCGCGCAGTGGCGCACCCAGGGGGGGGGGGGCAAGGGGCCCTGCTCCCCCCTAAGAAATAGAAATTGCATTATGAATATTGATTTTGCATTATAAATATTTTTATCCGTCCATCTCGCCCCTCCCCATGCATTATAAATATTTTTATCCGTCCATCTCGCCCCTCCCCATGCATTATAAATATTTTTATCCGTCCATCTCGCCCCTCCCCATGCATTATAAATATTTTTATCCGTCCATCTCGCCCCTCCCCATGCATTATAAATATTTTTATCCGTCCATCTCGCCCCTCCCCGTGCATTATAAATATTTTTATCCGTTCATTTCGCCCCTCCCCATGCATTATAAATATTTTTATCCGTCCATCTCGCCCCTCCCCATGCATTATAAATATTTTTATCCGTTCATCTGCCCCCCCCCCCCCCCCCAATAAGAAAAAATCCCGGGTGCGTCACTGCTCTCGCACTCCCTTGAAAAATTTATTTCTATTTTTTATTTAGGAAAAGACATTTATTGCAAGATAATTTATTTATTGCAGAAAAATATGAATACTTTTACAATACACACAATATTATTACATACAAAACAATGTTGTTGTTTGTTCATAATTATCCCTTTAAAATGGGCTCTTTTTTTGAATAGCCACACGTAAGTCATCAGATGCATTTAAGCGATTACTGACTTTTGTTTTGATTTGCAAAAGAGATGAAAAACTCATTTCACAAACGTAAGTGGTGGCAAATGGTAAAAGTCTCTCTGCTGCTGCTTTTGCTAATTCTAGATAGGGGAAGGTGGGGTAAGATGACGAACTTAAGCTTCAAATATTTTTCCTGAATTCAACAAGTGGTTTAAAAACCTGAAATTTACAGAAAGACTTCTTTCAACCTTTATGTTTTGTAAAAAAAAAATGAAACGATTTCATTTCCTCCTGGAAGAGGTCCAAATATTCCCTTTCCCTTCAAGAAAGTAATTCTCGTCATCTTACCCATTAGGTGGGGTAAGATGACTAAGGGTGGTGGGTAAGATGACGAATCGATGGCAATATAAATCAAGATATAAAGCTTTATTTTCAAAAATGCAGAGAAGCAATTTCACTTAGGTACTTAGTGAAAAAGGCACAGATAACACTAAAAATAGAATGACAGTTTACCCATAATGAAACAATAGCTAAAAGAATTAGATACAAAAATTAATAAAAACATAGGTAATAAAGTTCATATACAAAAATCGCATTTCCAGGGTCTGCCTTTCGCTTCATTATCATCCCAGCCGGAACACTGAGCATGTGCCCAAGATTTGCACCTGAAGCACTTATACCATAATTCGTCCTTTCCCTCCTCCCCGCAAATAATGCAGTCTTTTTCCAATAATGTTTCAGTATCATAGTCGACGTCCTGCACATATGGAACTTATTCTTGTAGTGGCTCATCAGATGACCAGTAATCCCGTTGACGCATTCTAGTTTTCCTTCTTTTTCTAGGTGTTTTCGGTAAACATTTAGCTTTTCTTTGACGCTAATGTTTGAGCTTTCCTTTTCAATCTTTCCTGTCGTTTCAGTTCCATCAATTGTTTTTCTTTCTTCTTTTTTTCAAGAGCTTGTTTTACAGGAGATCCAGAAATGTGGTAAGAAGGCAGTTCCTTCCTTGGTTTCCTGGTTATTTTCTTACTGGCCATCGGAAGTGGAGGAATAGCTGAGGAAGTTGATGGCTATGGAGAAAGGGTTGATGAAATAGCAGGTTCAGGAAGAAAGGCCGATGAAATGTGCTGCTGACAAATGGTAGGATAATCTAATTGGTTGTTTTCAAAAACATCAGCGGTGTATGAAGCGTGAAAATCTTCGTCTGTGAAAATATTGCCGTCTAGAGGCTCAATAGCCTGTAGCTCTGAATCCGTTCACAGCAATCTGGACAGTACTAATTCTAAGGTAGGCACCTCGTCATCTTACCCCACAGCGCCATTTTCGATTTCAACTTCTTTATCAGTATCTAAACTTATCGTAAAAAACTGTAACATACATGATTTTTAACATTACGAGTTGTATTTTTACAGAGAAATATGGAGGAGAAAAAATAACTTACCGTAGTCGGGTAATTCCTTGCACTGTGAAGTCCAAAATTTACAAACACAGATTAAAGAAATACATTTGAGTCGCCACTACTCACAAAACGATCTTAACTTATATTACTTGTAGTGGGCGTCATAACCCAATACTAGAGTCTTAAGAATCGCCTGGACGGTTGCTGCTATCTATGATTGCGTCGGAGAAATACCATGTTCGTCATCTTACCCGCTTCGTCATCTTACCCGACTTTCCCCTAAAGTTCTAACTGCGTACACCAGAACTGTTCTAAGTACAGTTTTTCAAATTCCATTTCAATACGTGCATTAGTTTGCATTGCGATAAGATCGTCTTTACATCCATCAAATGATTCTCTCAATTGGTAATTTTAATTAAAAATTTAGCACCTTCTTTCGCACCCCCGCTTAACCCTTTTAGGGGGCAACATCCTGCTCCTTTTGCACGGTTCAGATTTTATTCCCGATTTTTTTTAACCTAAAGAATCTTGAAATTTTTTCCAATTAGAGGTTGCAAACTGTTTTTACTTCTCTAAACTGACAACAGATGGCAATACTAACAATTTTTCTGCTCATATAACTGGAATACATTGAATGCAAGTGTAAAAAAAGACTAGATTTAGGCGTTTGCACTGTACAAACGGCGCCCCTCAAAGAGTTAAGAACCACTGTTTTAATGTGTTCACATCTATTTAGTAAGAAAATTTGAGTCCTTCTATGATGTCAGAGGAAGGGGGGAAGGTACGAATCCTCCAGACGTCTCCCCTAGGGCTTCTTGGTCTAAATTGTGGTGGCACCAGAGGGTGTTGTTTTTTCACCTATACGTTGCCCACATTGTCAGCAATCAGCGTTTCTCGAGGATGCTTCTTGTCGGGAAAATGTCGGAAGACAATGTGCCCACCATTTTTTTTAAGAGTTTGTTTAGTTTTATACTACAGAATAGGATAAAGATTCTTATTAATTATGGTATTTGCCTGTACGTTTATTTAATAATTTTTTTAGAAATTAAAATTTATTATGGACATCATTATCATTAAAGTCTCAAAGCTTTTCTCGAAAAAAAATCTAAATGTATTAAAAAATAAAACTCTTCAAATGTTTCCATAACTTGATTATTTCGAAATACTCTTTAAGGTCCCCTTAAAGAGTTAATTTTTTTTTACTTTCCATCGTAGAGATACGAAATCTTGTACATATATACATTTCACTATAAATATATAGAATACCTTAAATAAAATTTCCAATCTCATTACAATTTAAAAATTTTTAAAAAATTTAAAATTTATAACCAAAATGTTAAAATGCTCCTTGCGAAATAAATTTTGAGATATTTCCACTATTTTGTATTTTAACTACTTAAATATGTACAATAAAAAAAATTTGTGTATCAATTATTTAATCCCTTGAGTAGTTAATTTTTGAGAATTTTTTTTCTGAATTCCATCCCGATTTTCATCAAAATTTTGCCTTTTTAATAAGTTATAAATTGAATTTAATTACCTTAATGAAGTTGAATTGTAAAATGCATGCCCAGTTTTTTTGTAAACAGTATCAGGATTCTTCCTTATCAATTTCATGAATTTTGAACAAAAATTAAGTATCATGGAACATTTAAAAATTCTAAAAACCTTGAAAAATCTGTTTTGAGAAAAACGGATTTAAAGTTTATTACTACACTTACCCTTTATAAATTACTTCGTGGAAGCTTCATAAATGATCTTTGACTTGAAAAAAACTATTTTGGTACTATTAATTTACAGAAATATATATATATATATATATATATATATATATATTTTACAATAACACAATCAATATTACAATGACAAGATTTGCTCAAATAAAGGTCCACTGTCCCCTTGACACCTCTCACTGAAAAGGAATTAATATTTAAACAGTTCCCATCACTGCTTTAACCTTGAATATATACGACCCTTACCTGCTTTCATATTGTGCGAGTGTGACCTACATACTATCTCTTCATATGCGAGGAGAGCTTCCAAGAGATATTAACAGCCTTTTAACCCCCCTGAAGATCATAATGGGAGGCTTCCTTGCGAGAAAGCCTTTTGTTTAATAAAATGGATTCTCTGTTCACACATCATTCATATTCATAAACGAGTCCTGACACGACATACATCTCCTCACACGGAATTTTCATTAGCTTTCAGAGCACAATGAGCTGCGCATAATTCAGCAGGTACTGGATGTAATGAATTTGTATCGAATACGAGCGGTGGAGCATTAATCGGCATAACCGTGACCGTGCGAACTTAGAAAGGTAAATAAATAGGCGGAGAAAATATTGTGTTTGTAAAAAGCAGATAAAAAAAGTTATGAGACAGCTAAGGTATGCTTTCACCTGAAAACGTCATTATTGGTCTAGGTTTTCGTCTTCTATTGAAGCACGATTCGGTGTGTTTTTTATTTGAATTTTTTTTCCTATCAACAGTGCATTGCTATTTTTTTAATGTAAAACTACATACTTGGTATTAAAAGAAATTGCAATTTACAGTTATTTTTAAATTTTTGACAATAAATGAAATATTTAATAGAAAGCTATGATTTAGGTTTATAAGATATCCCTTTACCGGAATCCCTTACATAAATTTCTCTATCCTTTCCCTTTCCTGGACTAAGGTATCCCTTCAACCGAAAACGTCATTATTGGTCTGGGTTTTCGTCTTGCGTTAAAGCCCGATTCAATATGCTTTATGTTTGAATTTTTGTTCCTATCGACACTGATTGCAATTTTTTTTAAATGTAAAACTACATACTTGGTATTAAAAGAAATTGCAATTTAAAGTTATTTTTAAATTTTTTATAATAAATGCGATTTTAATAGAAAGCTATTATTTAGGTTTATAAGGTATCCCTTCACCGGAATTCCTTACATACCTTTCTCCATCCTTTCCCTTTCCTGGACTAAGGTATCCCTTCACCCGAAAACGTCATTATTGGTCTGGGTTTTCGTCTTCCGTTAAACCCTGATTCTTTATGTTTTTTGTTTCAATTTTTTTCCCTATCAACAGGGCATTGCAATTTTTTTAAATGTAAAACTACATACTTGGTATTAAAAGAAATTGCCATTTACAGTTATTTTTAAATTTTTGATAATAAATGAAATATTTAATAGAAAGCTATGAATTAGGTTTATAAGGTATCCCTTCACCGGAATCCCTTACACAAATTTCTCTATCCTTTCCCTTTCCTGGACTAAGGTATCCCTTCACCCTAAAACGGCATTATTGGTCTGGGTTTTCGTCTTGCGTTAAAGCCCGATTCTCTATGCTTTATGTTTGAATTTTTGTTCCTATCGACACTGGATTGCAATTTTTTAAAATGTAAAACTATATACCTGGAATTAAAAGAAATTGCAATTTAAAGTTATTTTTAAATTTTTTATAATAAATGCAATATTTAATAGAAAGCTATGATCTAGGTTTATAAGGTATCCCTTCACCGGAATCCCTTACATAAATTTCTCTATCCTTTCCCTTTCCCGGAAAAAGGTATCCCTTCACCGGAATCCCTTACATAAATTTCTCTATCCTTTCCCTTTCCCGGACAAAGGTATCCCTTCACCCGAAAACGTCATTATTGGTCTGGGTTTTCGTCTTCCGTTAAAGCCCGATTCTTTATGTTTTTTGTTTAAATTTTTTCCCTATCGACAGTGCATTGCATTTTTTTAAATGTAAAACTACATACTTGGTATTAAAAGAAATTGCAATTTAAAGTAATTTTTAAATTTTTTATAATAAATGCGATATTTAATATAGAAAGCTATTATTTAGGTTTATAAGGTATCCCTTCACCGGAATTCCTTACATACCTTTCTCTATCCTTTCCCTTTTCCGGGCTAAGGTATCCCTTCACCCGAAAACGCTATTATTGGTCTGGGTTTTCGTTTTCCGTCATAGCCCGATTCTTTATGTTTTTCGTTTGAATTTTTCCCCTATCCTTAAGAAACTATAGGTCTAAAAATCATGCTGTTGATAATAGGATTGTTTCTATAAGTCACGAATTTCTATGGTATTTTAATGTTTACTTAAATAATACAACAATGAGGCAGCAACCAGGGTTAGGATGGGTGTCCCAAATATTGCAATGTGCCTAATATCGCCTACAGGTGTTTCCAAAGTACAATTCGTGCTATATATGAGAAAATGCAGTGACTTCTTAGTTCTGGGTTTGTACTAACAGAGGCGCTAGCGAAAACGCTCTTATCGCTGACAACAGAAACTATATGGTATCTGAAGTTGTTTTGGCTGTTGTCTTCGTATGTTTTCGCTCCAAAGAAACCAGTTAATGGCCAGGTAGATGTATCCAAAGTTAAATTTTGTTAATACCATTTGAAAGTGCATTAAACAGAGAATTCAGAGGTGCTATTATTTTTGAAAAAACAAACAAACTGCGTTTTAAACTTCTTTCTTAGCATGTTTGTGTTGACTGTGTTGTGTTCCTAATATAGCCTACCAAGTTGATCCTAATATTGCCTACCAAGCGAATTTTGAAACAGCTACTATAATTTAATATTGCAGCTACTATAAACTGAATATTGCATTCGTATTTCCTTTTTAATTTAATTTATTTTATTACACTTTCTGTTCCAATTTGTTGGAAGCCTCTTGTCCAAGATGACAACGGAAATTAAAAATAGAGAGACACGGAGTACGTCGAGTCTTCAGGCCGCGTGTCAGGCAGTTCTGAAAAAAAGAAATGGGAACATGAAAGTCTTCCAAACAGTTTGGCGTTCCAATATCTACGATTCGTGAGTACATTAACCCTTTCAGGGGCAACAAACTGCACTGTTTGCACGGTGCACATTTTTTTTCTCGATATTTTTAACCTAACAAATCTTGAAAAATTTTCCAATTAGAGGTTTTAAAATCATTTTACTTCTTTAAACTGATAACAGATGGCAGCACTAGTGGTTTTTCTGCTCATTTAACTGGAATACATTGAATACAAGTGAAAGAAGGACCAGATTTAAGCGTTTGCACTGCGCAAACGGCGCCCCTCAAAGGGTTAAATAAGATGTGAATGAGAAAAACGATGGAACTGCGTAGGTTAGAATAGTGGCGAGAAAGAAACTTGGGAGAAAACCTGTACTGACGGATGATTTAGAAACGGAGCTAGTTTAGTGCAAGGAAATTGAATCCAATTGTTTTGGTTTGACTCAAAACGATGTTGAGCAGATGGCCTACCAACTTGCCTTGAGAAACAAACTTCCCCACCCCTTCTCTGAAGAAAACAAACTCAGCTGGTCGAAAGCGACTGACTTTGTTTTTGAAAAAGAACGCTTCCCAATTGACAATCAGAACTCCACAGTCATTGTCAAGAGCCAGAATCCCTGGGTTCACTGAAGATAACGTGAAATCTTTCTTCACAATTCATAAAACAGAATTTGAGAAAATTAAGTTCAACCCCACCAGAACTTTTAATGTTGACGAAACGAGCATTACAACTGTCCAAAGTAAAAATGTACAGGTGATTTGCTCGAAAGGGAAATCAGCTGTGTACAAAATGTCATCGGCAGAAAGGGGGAAGCTGTGGTCAGGAGCGGCTTGTAGCCCCAGAGGTTGTTACCAATATATGGGGGACGATAGTTAGCTGAAGTATAAAACTATCATGCCGCTACGTGTTCAGAAATAATCAATGAAAGCTTAAATTTTCAGTAGTTTAATCGTCAAAAAACTGTAAACTAAACAAATAAAAACATAATACAGCTTCCTCAATTCGGAAAGAAAAAACTAAAATGATTTCCTGCAGGAAAAAGTAACAACGAGACGAAAGACTGCCTTACTAAACCAGTGTTCACTTTTCTATAGCAAAATGAGGCAAGCGCAGAAATGCCTAACTAGTTTCTCCTTCTTCAGCGAAAATTAGCATTCGCAAATATGCGATTCAGTGAAAATAATTTCGATTCGCCCGAGACCACGGTGACACCACAAGCTCATGTGTACCTCCTGCTTTGAGTGGAACCACAAATATTGTGATGCAGCCAGTGGACAGCGCCGGGAATATACATGTTCCTTCTGTTTGAGTGATTAAGTGGCCAAAATAGGTTTAAATTAATGATATTACTTCGATTTAACTTTTTCCACAGTAGATTTTCTGTTCTTTGTTCTGTTTTTTTATTTGAGTATTTCTTCTTCCCCCCCCCCCCCCTCTTGATACAACTCCAACATTCAATCTTGCTCAGAAGGACTTTGCTAGCACGCCTTTTAACAGGTGCTCCTAATTTCGCCTGTAAGGCGGTAATAGGAACAGAGGTAGGCAATATTAGGAACCCCCCTGGGGTTCACTGGAAATTTCAGTTTTTTCAATTCAGCTACATAACTTAATTTTTGGACTGGTTTTGGAGCTGGTTGATCTCAGTGACTGAGTCGGAAAGTGAAGTACATTGTGAATAAGGCTTTGACAATGAAAGACACATTTAAACAATTTTATTTACTGCGAAGCTACTGCCACACACACATTACCAGGCCCTGATTTTCCATTAGGCCCGGTAGGCCCGGGCCTACACTGTAAAAACGAAATGCTGTTTTGGGCATATATCTAAAAGAGAGGTATAACTAGAAGGGTAAGAAAATAGGCTTACATACAAAAAAGGAATACATAAAACAGATAAACCCGCTACCCAGAAATATTACACCCTGAAACAGGTAGCTTTTTTAACCTGAAATAGAATTTCGTTTGTACAGTGTAGCCCCCCCCCCCCAAAAAAAAAAAAAAAAAAAAAATTAAAAAATTCCCAATTCAATTTTTTTTAAATTTTACCTTTTAGATAGCAATATTTTTTATATATCTTTTCAAATTTCATTGATTGGTCATCATATGTATAGTTATACGTATAGTTCATCATGCGTATGTTATAGTGTATATAAGGGATTAATAAGTTTTCCTGGTTGCATTGTATTGGTGATTTAATGATGAAGTTAATATGTTGTATTGCTTTTTTTTATTTGATAATGTTCTAGGCTTCTACGTTTCAAATAGCCAATTCTTGGTAAAATGGTACTTTCACGATGATTCATGATTATTATTATTATTTTTTTGTGTGTCAATTTTGGAAATTTTACGCCCACATCAGTGTTAGGGGGCCCCCATCCCGAGTTGTGCCTATAGTCAAGAATTTTCTAAATCGGGCCCTGCACATTACAGCGCAAAAAAAAACAAACCTTTTATAGTACAAAATCGTACCATCAAAAATATCTTTCTGTTGCCACTCGTCAACAACTAAAACAAACAAAAAGTCAAATAACGTCATATGCGTCTGGCGCGTCATCTCTTTGAGCGAATGTCAGTGAGAGCGAACACTCCAGGATACAAAAGGAAATAGTTCTTAGTGATGTTTTTTGAGTTTCCAGCCAGCCTAATTAGAAAATAAAAATTGGATGAAATGTCGAAAAAAGTTAGAGTAGGCGATATTTGTTACACCTACCCTACGCAAACACATTAAATATGCAGAATGCACCTACGATGTGCTTGTCATAGGAAAGTTTTTTTAATGATCTTATTTAAATTTGAAAGCTCTTTACGTAATGAATGACCTGCATATTTCAAAAAAGAACTCATTTAGAAAATTGCTACTTATTATAAAGAGCAGATATACGCTTAAAATGAAAAGAAATAAAATACCTTAATTCAGATCGGATTGGTTATCATTGATATTCATAGGTATGTACCATTTCCCACATATCTAATTTTGTGATTGACCTTGATCTATTTATAAACGAGCGTCTTAATTAAATTAGCGTAGGATGTGATGGAAATCGCTTCACTGAATGATTTCATTCGAGTCTCTCTTCGAGTATTCATTCAGTTGTGAAATTTCAATGGATAAAAATATCATTTAATTCTTTGATGTTCCGTAAAAATTTTGTTGATGAATGCCGTTCTCATGCTGAATTAAACGCTTCATTCATGATTATATAGGTCACAGAGGAAAGGCATCGATAGAAAACTTTCTAATCTTTCTATAAGGTATTTTTTGGAGCTAGAGGAATTTTGGTTGCGAAAAGTATCAATATTTTGAAAAAGGCCAAACGCAAAAATTATGCAAATGTGTGTTTATTTTAGTCGTATATATTTACTGATTTCATTATGCAAAGAATGAGTTTGTTTGAAGAGAATCTCCTTTGAGTTGAGCCAGACATAAAAGATTTTTTACTCCCAGAGGATGCGTTGCCTATATTGTCTACGTCATGATAGCATGCCACTTGAGATAAAGATTTCTTTCTTTGTGTTTGTATTATAAGGGAACAAAGTGAGCATAAACGGAAAGGAGTGGCATGTTGTTCGCAAAATAATTGGAAGCTGGAGCACATTGTGAAAATCTTATTCTATAGAGTTCGCTTATTACGAGTATGAAGTTGTCAATATTTTTTGTTTTTAGGATCTGGCGGCCTATGAAAGTCAGATTAACCTTTAGCTTATGGGGACCATTTTTCCGATTCCCACTTTAGAACTGGACATTTCATGTCCCCTTTGTAAGAACGGCCATTAAGGTGATATATAATATATATATATATATATATATATATATATATATATATATATATATATATATATATATATATATATATATATATATATATATATATATACATATATATATATACATATATATACTCGTATAGTCAATAAGTTCGGGGACTACCCTCCCCCCTCATGCCCGGTGTGTGGGGGAACCGAAATAACGATGTGGTTTGCATGTCTGGTTATCTTGTGTACGCGTGAGACGTCACATGACGCTTTGCTCAACTGCTAAGGCGTGCAGCTCACCATTTGGCTGCAGACTGTCAGCCTATGATGTCGATGTAGCAAAATGTCCTTTTTGGAGCAACGTTCCAACATTAAATTATGCTACAAATTAGGAAAAACCACTGCAGCAACGTTACAGTTACTGAAAAAAGCGTATCGAGACGAAGCTATGTGCAGATCGAAAGTTTTCAAATGGTACAGCTTGTTTAAAAATGGGAGAGACGCTGTTGCAGATGATCCGCGAAGTGGGTGGCCAGTGACCCTACAAACGGAGGCAAACATCCAACGGGTAGGAGCAGTAGTTGTTTGGTTGGTTAAAGTTTATTGGCGCAAGGTCCAGAAAGGACAAGCTGAGCCAAACACAAGGTAACATCGGCAACAAATGTTATGCACAGGTTCCTCGTCGTCTCCGTGAGGCAATCCGTGGTAAACGCTCACACGTTTGGAAATCCAACATGTGGATGTTGTTGCATGACAATGTCCCGGCGCACCGATCCCTGATGGTGCAACAAGCCCTTGTTAAACACGGCACCACAGTTCTACCACATCCCCCGTATTCCCCAGACCTCACTCCTTGCGATTTCTACCTGTTCCCGAAACTGAAAGATCGCATCAAGGGCAAGCGGTTTGCAAATGCCGAAGAAGTGATGGCAACAGCGACAACCGCTTTATGACAGATCTCACGCAACGGTTTCCAGGACTGTTTCCAGAAGCTGTATCAACGCTGGCAGAAGTGTATAGTTGCGGAAGGACATTATTTTGAAGGTGATTGTGTTCAGAAGACTAAGTGTATTCGTTGTTGCAGTAAATAAAGTCCCCGAATTTATTGACTGTACGAGTATATATAGTATATATATATATATATATATATATATTCATACATATATATATATATATATATATATACATATATACATATATATATATATATATATATATATATATATACATACATATATATATATACATACATACATACATACATACATATACATATACACACATACACACACACGTATATATATATATATATATATATATATATATATATATATATATATATATATATATATATATATATATATATATTCATTCTTGGGCCCGTATTCTTGGGATACATGCTATCCAACCCCGTAAGGTAAAAGGTTAAGAAAGAAGTAATGAATGAAAATATGCTACAAATGCTTTCCTCAAATATGATCTGCAAGAGAAAAAGTTTTGCAATTTATTTTTAATTTTTAAAATTTGTTCTTCCACAGGTATTTTTGTTGTTCCACAACGGACAGAGAAAAGTCCTCACTTCCATTACTCGTTTGAAAAATAATTTTTCTCTCTTTCCAGTCTATTTGAGTGTTTCCAGTTGTAGGAAAACTGATATTTCATTGCTCTTTGAACCATTTTAGCTACACTGGTACCGAACCATAAAGTTCTATTCATATCCTCTACGAGACTAATTCTCCTTAGACTTTTATTGTTAAAATGGCTCCTCCTCGTAAAATCATTCTCGCCTGTAATGATTATTCCGCCAATCGTATGTGTATATGTTATGGTCAAACTCCGAAGTCTGGCCAATTCTCGAAGTGGCTGGCCACTTCTAGCATTGGTCAAGTCACTTGGCCAAAGTCCAAAAAAAAAGAGATTTTATACTCCTTAGAGCTTTGGTCTTCCCATTCGCGATGCGCCCTACAATCAATGGCTAGTTTATGAACTGACCAAGAAAAAGTGGCCAAAATTTTGCGATGCTGGATCATGCAGTTACGGGAGTTAATCATTCCATTCCTAATTCATCTTATTACCACTGTGAAAAACCCTTTAGTTTAGTCAAAGTAGAAAAAAAAACACTTCAAAACCAGAGAGAAAAAAAAATTTCATTGGTAATTCACAAACTGGCCATTAATTGCCGGGAGCATCGCGAATAGGCCTACCAAAGCCCGAAGAAGTCGTAAATTCTCGAATATTTCGGACTTTGACCAGGTGACTTAGCCAATACTAGAAGTGGCCAACCATTTCGCCAAATGGCCGCACTTTGGACTTCGGTCGTAACATATATGACATCTCTTTGTTCTTTAACCAAAGGGAAAAAAAATATCGTATTTCAACCTTTTTATGTAACTCCAGTGCCTTTGCTTAGCTCACGTAGAACCTCAACTGTTTTGTCAATCCAAAAAATTTTACTCTTTGACATTGATCACTAAAATTTTACGGTGCAAACTTTATAAATGTAGATCACAGAGTGAGGAAACAGATAAAACGTAAATACCCATCTTGTATTTTCCCCTTAGTCTATCCTTGTTAAATGGGTGACCACTGATTACTAATTGACATTAAGAAATTTTGTGGAAGATAAAATGAAGAGGGAAGTCGAGGGAAATAATACACTGCTGGCCATTAAAATTGCAAAACCATGAAGGAGGGATGATACAAACGTCAAATTTGCATGAAAGGAAGATAATGCTGAGATATGCAAATGCGGGAGAAACGGCATCTCAAACTCTCTATAAATGGAAAGTTACGCAGTGGGTTTCTCATTCGGAAATCCCATTTGAATGTTGGTTATTTGTGAGAAGATCGTGTAATGCCTCGTATAAGAAGAAGAAATGGCTACCTGTAAGTGTCGGAATTCGATAACGGCAGGATCGTGGCCTATCGAGAGGGTGGTTTATCGTTCCGCGATATTGTTACCCGCATTGGTCGGGATCTAATGACTGTCATGCGAATATGTTATCGATGGGTTCAGGAGGGTCATACTGAACGCCATGCAGGATCCCAACGGCCTACCGCCACTAACTCTCGAGAGGACAGACATGTTGTTAGGTCAAACTTGCAGGATTGTACAGCCACATCACGGACCTTGAGTCATGAAATGGGCTTGTTTGCAGCACGACCAGTATCCGCGCTGACAGTGCGATGACGTATGGAGGAGCACGGACTGTCTGCACGGCGACCATTATTACGGCTTCCCTTGACACTGCAGCATAGAGACGCTCGGCGACAGTGGTGCACCCAGCGACAAAACTGGATGCAGGAGTGGCAGCACATCGTCTTTTCAGACAAGTCCCGGTTCTGCGTGCAGCATCATGAGGACGTATTCATGCATGGATGCACCGAGGAGAACGCACGTGACCTGCTTGCATTCGATATCGTCATACGGCCCTGCAACTGGTGTGATGTATGGGCAGCCATTGGGTACACGACGCGAACACCTCTTGTTCGTGTCGTCGGTAATCTGAAAAGACAGCGTTACATTTCTCATATCTTAAAGCCGGTGGCTGTGCCCTATCTTTGAGGCCTCGGTGACGTCATCATTCAACAAAATAACTCAAGACCTCATGTTGCCCGTCGTGTCCTGACCAACTTTGACACAGTAGATGTTCGACTGTTGCCTTGGTCAGCACGTTATCCAGATATCTCACTGATTGAAAACATCAGGTCATGGGTGGCTGAGAGACTGGGCTACCACCGCTCTCCAGCCACTTTATAAATTCTCCAGCCATTACGATCGATGAAGTGTGGCATAGACTTGGAGCAGCAAGGAATGACTTGCCCGTATCTGTCAACCAAGCCCAGTTTGACTCGATGCCTAACCGGGTTAGAGCCGTTTTAGCTGCCAGAGGCGGCAGCTGTGTGTACTAATTTCGGACCCTGTGTATCCCCAAATTGCCTACAGATTTAATAATGTTTTTCCCTACTATGCTGTATACGTACATTTTGTAAAGTTTTTTTTATTCACTTTCCTTCCTATTTTCCTTTCAATTTTAATGGCCAACAGTGTACAACGACTCAGAAAAATTTAACTCGCTAAATCCAAGTTTTACTCATTACAGACGATTATCATTTCATATCTTTAAAGTTAAACAAAAATTGCATTTATTTCCTCGCTAAAATTAGGTTTTTCATTACACCAGAGCTCGTTGTAAGTGAATTTGCCAGCACTAAGCCATATGTCACAAAGGTACCTAATTGTCATTAAATTAACTTTTCAACTCGTAATCGAATTTCAAATGAAAGCGTGATTTCGGCGCATTCCTGCGTCGAAATTGTTGTAATGAGGGGATCAAGAAAGTTAAGGCCTGTAGCTATTGGATGTATGGTGAAAGATGCCAAGTTATTTATTGTTAGTGGCGACTGAGATGCTTTAAACGTAGAATATGCTTTGACCTTGTCCAATCCTCAGACGTAGAGATTTTAGAAAGTTAAAAGTTGTAATAGAGGATTTTATACAGTTAATGTTTTACATTCGGCACTCTGTACTTGAATATGAGAAAAATAACTTTGTAGATATTTCATACCCAACGGCTCGAGGCGCAAGAGAAAACTTCTTGGCCAGCTCAATATAATACTCTAAATAGGGAGGTTGTTATATAGATATAGGTCGGTAATATATATAGGTCGTGGGTTTTTATATTCGGCCCGACGTTGGGCATCAAACAGAAAAAATATGTAACATGAAATATTTTAAATTGTCAATTATTATTTCTTTTGCGAATATTTGTCATCTGAGCAGCCCACATGGTGTAATGGTTAGCGTCGCAATGTTCCAAGTTTTGACAAAAATGTTTTAACCAAAGCAGACTCAAATAAAATCTGCCACTCATATCCTGGTTAATATTCCTTTATTATATGATCGCCCATTAAACGGACGTCCATACTCAGCTCGGTGGTTCAATAACAAAGAAAAAACGTTTTTTACACTGAAGAATATTAAAGACAAAGCAATTTTGAATTCACATAAAACACTGGACGACTAACGCCCTCTACATATGAAAAATACAACTAATTTCCGTTACACAAGTGAGCTTGGGTTCAAATCTCGAATAAAGCTTAGTCGTTATCATGCAGTCTCCTCATAGGGAGCAATGCTATCTCACCTAAATGGTGCTCCCATAATAAAGTAGCAAGCAAGACTTAAATAACAAAAGACGAATGTCCCACGTCGAGTGCCTCCGCATTAGAAAAAAAAGAATCTTTGAGCTAACACAGACGGAAAACATGCTGTGAAAATTCAATAAATTTGACATTTCCTATGTAATTATAAATTTATTTGAAAACCCAGTTTATTCGAAACTAGCATTATCCCGTATTTAGCCCTTTTGGAAATTTATGAAATACGAGTAAAACGTCCAAAATTTGCAGAAAATTCCACACTGCGGCTCTGTTACGGGAAAAAAAACAGTAGGTCTCCACTATTCAGGGCAAAGATTCTGTAATTTTCTCCTTTTATCTCGACTTCACACAAAATATTCCGCTTAAGGGCCTGTTCACATAGGAGTCCGTTGCGTTGCGTTAAGGAAAAGATGACGTTGAGACGAAAATAAACCAATCATATGCCTCCAAACGATTAGCAATGGAATTTTTAACGCCTAAGATTGGTTTATTTTCGTCTCAACATCATCTTTTCCTTAACGCAACGCAACGGACTCCTATGTGAACAGGCCCTAAGGCGTCTTGTATCTGCATTATGCTGTATTTATATAGAAAATGTTTACCAAGCCCTATGTAATTCCATTGTTTTTTGGTGTAATTATTATGGACAATGAAGGACCTTTGAACTTAACCTATATCCTTTAAGTATAACAAGAAAATATATGCCTGCTGGCGTATATCTAAGTGTAAAGAGTTAACAATTAAGTGAAATTAATGAGAACAAATTGATTTTATTGATTTTAAGAATAAAAACTTACTGATGGAGCTTACTACCAACATCTAACATCCTGATAGCAAATTGTTTTTAATGCATTAATAGTTCATTGTTTAAATGCGCAAAAGCTCTTAACCATGAAAACTAGGATTCAGGGCGTCTTAAACAATGTGTTATTGACTTACAAAGAGGATTAAAAATGAAGTCCTTAATTCAGGTGAGTGGAATTAAAAAAGTAAAATGCCTCTGGTGGGATTACATAACTTTTATCGAGTACTGCATTATATAATGCTTGAAAAATTATTGGAAATTGTGCAAAGAATAGTCTATTTCACCGTGTAATTTTAGCTTACGTTAGGAGTTCGTTAAGTCTTCACCTTAAGCCCCGAGAATCTAATTATTTTATAAACAAAGAGGTTCCGTCTATTAAATATTACTTTCCTTATGCAATGAAATTGGATGTGGGATAGTAAAATGAATGAGCAGCAGTCATCCTGTCCGAAATCGTTCTCTGTTTTAATAACCCTGCTTGATTGGATTTTACATATTGTATTTATAAATCAATGCACAGAAGCTCTTTAATCCGGCACATCCGGGACCTCAGTCGTGCCGATATATATATATATATATATATATATATATATATATATATATATATATATATATATATATATATATATATATATAATGTGGAATTTTAACAGGTAATAAAATCGATGATCGTATAGTGGCATTTTTTTTAAAATTGTTATTTGGAGAAAACACATTCTGACACATGTCTGAGATAATAGAAAAACAAACTCAATTTGAATAAATAATATTAGCATTTAATTTCTCTTCTTTTTATATACAATTAATTTAATCGTCAGTTACAATTTGCACAGAAAACATCATAATAATTATCTACATACATTAAGAAAGTATTCGAACACATAATAAAATCTAGTTACATATATTAATTATTTTGTGCTCTCGCCTGATTAAATATATTACAAATTATTATTACTCACCACCACCCTCATTGGAGACTGAAGATTATATCTCCTTGTATTATTAAACTCGGTCCAAAAGCAGACCAGAAAACTCAGCATACAACATAGCGACTAGGGCTAAAGAGCGGATAACCTAGAGGTATATAACAGTCGCGGCTTTTTCTTCAACTGCTAAAAAAGACGTTAAAAAAATCCAGCACAGAAAAACGCAGAGGTCAGAAAATGTTCCAGAACAATTAACACCTTTCAGCTATCATTGGTTAAAAGATGGTTGCTGGGACGTTGCTATGGAGAAACTATGTCCCCTTAATGACAGAGAGGGTGGCAAGTAATTCTCCCTTCTTGTGCAAATGACTTTGTGTACTATCCGTACTGTTACAGGTCACATTTAATTGCTTACGGGAGGCACATTCCCTTCTTCCAGGAAAACTGGTACGAAAAACCACATGAATGATTTTCAGCATATAGACATTTTATGATTTACAAAATAAAATGAATACACTTATAAATGTGCATGGAACCGAATTAATGTTGTTTCGAAATTATGAAATCAGAAAATAATATTTTTTTTAGAGTTAAAACAGTATAATAATCAAAATAATTAAAAAAGTCGAGTTCCATGTCACAAATACCAAAGATAAATCACTTCAGATAAAAATGAGGACGATTAAAACATGTATTTTACGTACATTCTGAACCCGTGCAGACAATATAAATTTTCGCACTAAACCCAGTGTACAAGGCACAATCAAGAATTTCAAGTTTAAGTTTCTTCAGTGTGTGTCTTGATTCCGTATTCTTTGCTGTAACAGCTTGAGCAGCAAACTTCTTAAGTTCCACTTTTTTTTAATATCGTAATTAGTTGAAGAACCAATATTGAAATCACGCATTATGATGTTTCTGTTTTCACCTTTTTCGAGACGATTAATTATCTCTAGCTTTTGTTGTATAGTGAGAGTCATGTGCTTACGATAATCAGTTCCATTAGAAAACAGGAAACACAGTACTGAAATGAACAATGAATTGACAGTTAGTTACGATAAACACAGCGAACTAAAAACGCGGGAACAAGGACCCCAGACAACACCGTATAACTGCTTGAAATACAGACGAACTGAAAAGCCACCTGGCGGGTACAGCCAGTGCAGTGGAGGACGTCGAATCCACCCGAAAAAACCTGAACACGGGCGGCTCAATCGGTGCCGGATTACAGAATGTGCCGAATCGTAGAATGCCGGACTAAAGAGCTTCTACTGTATAATGACGGAATATATAAATGAGGGCTGTTTAGAGGATTCATCCCTGTTTGATGTCCTAACTGTATTTGAGGCTCAATCTGTTTTACATTTAGCATTTTTTACAGTTAGAAGGTCTTACTTATGACGTAGGAGAATTTTCAGCTGTGAACAATATGTTATATTTTTATAAACAGAAATTCAATCTTTAAACTTTATTTTCTCAATTTGAAATTTTTGTACTTTCCCACAAAATCAAAAAAAAAGTTTTGTCTATAGAGTTTAAAAATTTTATATGCATGTTCTTCTTATGTATCTTTGTTCTGTAAAACCACAAGTTTGTTCACGAGAGCAATATATTTTATTTTGTAGCAGGATATATACAAAAAATGCAAAATTTCCATTTTTTATAAGTTTTTAAAATTTTTAAAAATATTAATATCGTAGAAACCCAAAAGTTTAAGTTTAGAGAATAAAGAAGATATTTGGCTTTAATTTGATATAAAACTTTTCATTCTAACATATATATTTCAAAAGTTATCTTGCGGGTCAAGAGATAAGTAAATTTCCTTTTTTTATTTTGTCAATATATTCAATGTTTTTTTAAATGTATATTCCTTGAAATAATAAAAAGAAATTTTTTTAAAGTAATATCCTTATTACAGAACTGGTAAAAATTTTATTCTAAAACGAGTAAAACTTGTTATTTTATGATGAACCGAAGAAAGGCTGTTATAATGAAGAATTTCTCACTCGAAAGATAATATCCCCTTAAGATCAGGCCATACAATGTTTGGAGAGAGCCTCCTGCTCATCATTGGTATCCGGCCAAGTACATGGTATGGCCTTACTCTTTAGAGGTCCGACACCAATATAGTCTCCCATACTCGAAATATACTGTGTCCCCTTAAGACCAGGCTATACAGTGTTTGGATAGAGCCTCCTGCTCATCATTGGTATCTGGCCAAACACATGGTCTGGCCTTGGTCTTTAGAGGCCCGACACCAATACAGTCTCCCTTACTCGAAATATACTATGTCCCTTTAAGCCCAGGCTATACAGTGTTTGGAGAGAGCCTCCTGCTCATCATTGGTATCTGGCCAAACACATGGCCTGGCTTTGCTCTTTAGAGGTCTGACACCAATACAGTCTCCCCTACTCGAAATATACTATGTCTCCTTAAGACCAGGCAGTACAGTGTTTGGAGAGAGCCTCATGCTCATCATTGGTATCCGGCCAAGCACAGGGTCTGGTCTTGCTCTTTAGAGGTCCGACACCAATACAGTCTCCCCTTGCTCGTCTTCGGAGTGGCCATGCAAAAAGTATACGCTTCAAGAACTCTACTAAGGTCTTTCCCATCTTGGTCATGTTCTGCTCCTCCTGCGAATTGTAAGGACTTTGCCTAAAAAAAAGACTGAAAGCCTTTTAGATCACTAATGCTTTAATTAGCATTCGAGATAAACATAAGGCTGTATACAGCACGAGTACATACAAAATATTATTTAAGTTACAATTAAAAATGAGTTCGGGACGTCATGAGGATTTGGTTGACTTCTCAGGATTCCAGCTGGCCACGCGTTCGAACGGTGGACCCTCTTTCAAGATCACCTATCAGCTCGAAAAACAACGGACGACTGCTTACTGCCGCTCGAGTGTCGTGTTTATCTTTTATTCTTTCTTTCTGGGCGGAAGGGTGTCGAACAAGCCCTGTCCTTTACAGTCCACCCCCCAAGTGGTACCTCGGCTCCGGCCGATCTGCAGCACGCTTTGTCATCGGAACTACATTGTCCGAAAAAGGGAAATTTTCCAAAGGAATCTCCTTTCGTGGAAATAATCAGTGGAATCCCTCTCTCAGGTCTTTGTACCACTAAATGGCAAAGTCACCTTGACGGCATGGATGAAACGTGGTAGATACCAAAGGGGTGCGCGCTCTCTTGAAATCCACGCGAGGAATGTCGAAGTCATTACAGAATCCTGCCCACATTGTGGACTGTTTAGGTTTCCCCACCAGCATGCTTGCAGAAGATTAGAATACTGTTGCTTCCCTGTTGCTCACACAACAGAGCCTCGTGGACCTGGTCTAGCATTTTCTACACCAGGGGGCTTAGCAACAACAACAACGTTCTTGACGAGTTATCTTACCTTCAGAAGCTAGATAGTCAAAATATTTGGATACTAATTATCATTATTGTTATTAATATGGTTTACTTCTAACCCGAGAAAAAAATGTCAAATTACACAAACAAAAAGTGAACACTAACAGTCGAAAAAGTTAATAAAAATCTGCAATAAGAGCTCCACGCGACATAAATGAAAGATTCTGTAGCAATAACAGAAATCAAAGCGTAACAATCAAAGACAAAAAACTCAAAAGAACAGACAGGTAGATGGCCGAATGGCTAGGCCGCTGGTATTTGGTTCAGATCCTGCGGGTTCGAGTCCCACTGTTGGCATGGAACGTTGTAGGCGTTTGTAATCGGCTTTAAACTGTAGGTCCCAGTCTAATTAGTCTAGGAAGGCTTAGCAAAAACATAAATAAATATAAAGTTGTTACAAACTCGTGACGTAATGTAAATACAAGGTTGTCACCTACCCATGGGCATGTTTGTAAACAATACATTATTTGTAATATCCATTGCTAACTAGGTCAAAAGATGTAGTGAGACCCATGACATCACATGACCCTCTAATATTCATGACATAAATGTATAAAGAAATTGCTTATATCTGAAGTACTTTCCTAAGATATCCTTTTTTTAACTTCAAGGCTTCTCCTTACGCAAAAAGTTCATGCAGGAAAAGAAACTATACATCTTTTAAAATATCCAATAACAACACCCCTCCTATTTAAAGGGCGTTACACCATTTTCTAGATATTTCTGTAACACGATAAAATCCCATAATTATCAAAATTTTTCTCACTAAAATAGAACTTTCTATAATTAGTGCATCGTTAGGGAAATGAAACATTCGGCGAACATTTCGAAGAATTGCTAACCTTATCAGCTTCGTTTATGTCTTCTTTTTTGCTTCTTTCTTGGAAACAAAAGACCTCACCTATATAATATCAGCAAAATAAAAATGAAAGGAAAATGGATATTAATTTAGAAAATTGTATTTCTTGTACCACATAATAATGTATTTAGTATCAGAAGTGTATTACGCAAGAAAGATCTCGTGTATCAGGCGAGACATTATATTTGGAAAATGATAAAAGAATCTTACAGAAATTCTTTTGACGCTCTCTTATTTTAAGGGAATAAGACTCAAAAGACAATGAAAATCGATATTTCTTGTATCAATATAATTTAAGGACAAATGAAAGTGCATGAAATATTATAAACTTTTTGTCTCGGAGAGATTGTTTAGCTTGAAATTTAAAATGTATGCATTTATTAATACTTGACATATCATATGAATAGTATAAATATAAGGTAATGGAAAATCCTTTTGAAATAAAAAATATTATAAGGCAAAAGGTTAAGACAACCACCCGCCAGGAACAGGAAGTTTTTCACCATCAGTCCAGTACTCAAACAAATGAAGTATTCCTCCGTTGCAAAAATATGTTTTTAGTGACTTCCTTCACATATTTCTTTCCTCCCCTTTTTAAGGTCATTGACGCTTTATAAAAAATCTTTTTCTTTTGTGCTCAAACAATAGAGGAATAGTATGATTTCCAGAGTATAACATATTTATCTTTACATGTTTGACAAAGAAGCGATGAAAACTTATGACCACGTATACAACGTATACAAACACGCATAATGTATATCCTCCCTCTTAAATTTATGTTTCGGACTTATGGTATCATTTCATGTGTTGCATTTATGTATATATATATATATATATATATATATATATATATATATATATATATATATATATATATATATATATATATATATATATATACATATATATATATATATACATATATATATATATACATATATATATATATATAAATATACATATATATATATATAAATATACATATATATATATAAATATACATATATCTATACTTATATATAAAGAGAGAGAGCGATTTTGTACGTGGAGGGTAATCTCCGGAACCACTGCACCTATTTGAAAAATTCTTTCACTGTTTGAAAGGTACATTATTCCAGATGGACATAGGCTATATATTATGTATATCTGATCAGTAGAAATAAAGTTAGGGGAGATAATCTAGATTTGTGTGCACGGCCGCCATCTTGGATTTTTCCGCCAGGGTTTGGCGCATTTCGCATGGCGATAATTATTGCGTTCTGGTAAAAATAACCCAATGTCAAATTCTCTAATTTTAAGATCAAACAGTTATTTCTGATGTGATCTTTTAATTACAGTATAATAATTTTAAGTCAGATCTTGGCCTTGACCTGGAAATCTGAGTCAAATTGACTATACTCAAAAGAGTAAATTATTTTTAAAACTAAGAGTCTTTTTGTTGAAAATTTTTGAATCCATTATCAGTTTTTCGTTAACTTATTAAATTTAAGTTGCTTTTAATTTTGTTTATTGATTGTCAATTAGTATACTAAAATGATACACCATTTCATTTATTTGAAGCAAAAATTATCTGCCATCATTTTTTCGTAAAATGTAAAATACAGTATACATTTTAAATACAATATATTTTAAAATATTTTATAATTCCAAGTTGTAGTGGATTACAAATAAATTTAAATTACTGAAGTTCAACTTCTCTCTCACCAGGAACCTAAGTTAAAAAGTTAGTTAAGGTTAAGTTATTGGTTTAGGAAAAGGTTTTTTTTTTTCTTATTTCCAACACAGCAGGATAAATGGTCAAATAATCCTTGTCCCGATTTTATTGTATGCACCAAATATTTGGTATATAAAAAAAGAGGATCTGGTTACTCACCATAAATTTATGGGTTCATAATTATTTTACATTTTTCAAAGCTGAATTTTAGATAATTTTTAAATTGCAAGTTATTTAGGTGGTACGAAAATGCTGTATTTTTTTTCTAATTAACAATATATTGGCATAATATTTTAGTGATTCATTGCTATTAGTCAAAGAGATAGGGCAAACTGAATAGATGGCATTGAAATTTTATCTGTAAGTAAAATTCATTTGACCAAATTTTTCATATGGATCATAATTTGAAAGGTAGTTTTTAATTAAAAATGACAAACAAAAATATCTCAGTCCAACGATTAAATGATTTTTCAAAAATATTTCTAAGTTTCACAATTTAAAAAGGTCGTTTTTATTAAAAAAGCTAAAAGAAAAACCCAAAATTTCCAATATTTGAGAATGATTTTTTCAAAAAAGTGGTTTCTATCAAAAACCTATCAAAAGTCCAACGTTTAAATGATTTTTCAAAAATTTTTCTAAGTTTCATAATTTAAACAGGTGGATTTTATTAAAAAGATAAAAAAATTCAAAGTCCAGCGTTTTGAAAACACCGCTTAAAACACATTGGCGAGAAATTTTCCACTCCTCAAAACACGGTAAAATCGCCAAGTTGGCGCAAAAAATCCAAGATGGCGGCCGTGCACACAATTATTAAGTAACGTAATATTAATTTGAATATTATTTTAGGTGCTTAAAATAATTAAAAAAACATTCTTTACTTAAAATCCTTTTTTTATTTTTGTATTTTTATTTCATCTCTTACTCTAATTTTGAGATACCAATGTGTATCTATACTTCTATAATCTATACTTATATATAAAGAGAGAGAGCGATTTTGTACGTGGAGGGTAATCTCCAGAACCACTGCACCTATTTGAAAAATTCCTTCACTGTTTGAAAGGTACATTATTCCAGATGGACATAGGCTATATATTATGTATATCTGATCAGTAGAAATAAAGTAAGGGGCTTAATTCTAACAATCTCCATTGTTACCGCTACTGTCTTCTACCGCTTTATGTGCCGAAGATTTCAACGATCCTTAGCGTGGTGCCATCGCGGTGGGCTTCTGTTCTGACTGTAGCGGTTCGAACCAAGCCGTTCTCCGGCACACCTTTTTCTGTTAAAAAATTAACTTTAATTATTAACTAACGTAATATTAATTTAAGGTATTATTTAGGTTATTATTAAGGTAAGATTTACAATTTATTGGCTATCAACTGGAAATTTTTTGGTATAATATTTTGTTCAACCCGAACAAAGTCGGGACGGCCCGCTAGTACTTATATATATAAAGAGAGAGCGATTTTGTACGTGGAGGGTAATCTTAAGAATCACTGTACCTATTTGAAAAATTCTTT